>JAKVIS010003934.1:0-15311 GCA_033119425.1 Bufotes viridis | reverse complement strand
GCACCAGCACCAGGAGACCACAGAGTGGCACAATTACAGAGTGTGAAAGTGGCAGCAGAAGCATGAGGAGGCAACAGAGTGGCAAGGTTACAGAGTGTGAAGGTAGCAGCAGCATGAGGGATGCCACAGGGTGGCAAAGATGACAGAGTGTGGAGGTGGCAGAAAAAGCAGCATCAGGAGACCACAGAGTGGCATGGTGACATAGTGTGTAGGTGGAAGAAGCATCAGAAGACCACAGAGTGACAAGGTGACATAGTGTGGAGGAAGCATCAGCATGAGGAGGCCACAGGGTGGCACAATGACAGAGTGTGAAGGTGGAAGCGGCAGCATGAGGAGGCCATAGAGTGGCAAGGTGACATATTGTTGAGGTAGCAGCAGCATCAGGAGACCACAGAGTGGCAAGGTGACATAGTGTGGAGGTGGCAGCAGCAGCATGAGAGGCCATAGAGTGGCAAGGTGACATACTGTTGAGGTAGTAGCAGCATCAGGATAACATAGAGTGGCAAAGTGATATAGTGTGGAGGTGGCAGCAGCAACAGCATGAGGTGTCCAAACAGTGGCACAATAACAGACTGTGGAGGTGGCGCAGCAGCAGCATGAGGAGGCCACAGAGTGGAAAGATGACAGTGTTGAGGTAGCAGCAGAATGAGGAGACCACAGAGTGGCAAGGTGACATAGTGTGGAGGTAGCAGCAGCATCAGTAGACTACAGAGTGGCATGGTGACATAGTGTGCAGGTAGCAGCAGCATCAGGAGACCACAGAGTGGCAAGGTGACACAGTGTGGAGGGCATGAGGAGACCACAGGGTGGCAAAGTGAAATAGTGTTGAGGTAGCATCCGCATCAGGAGACCACAGTGGGGCAAGGTGACATAGTGTGGAGGTAGCAGCAGCATGAGGAGACCACAGAGTGGCACAATGACAGAGTGTGGAAGTGGCAGCAGCAGCATGAGGAGGCCACAGAGTGGCAAGGTGACATAGTGTGGAGGTGGTAGCAGCTTCAGGAGACCACAGAATGGCCAGGTGACATAGTGTGGAGGTGGCAGCAGTATCAGGAGAACACAGAGTGGCAACATGATCTAGTGTGGAGGTGGCTGCAGCAGCAGCATGAGGAGGCCACAGGGTGGCAAGGTGACATAGTGTTGAGATGGCAGCAGCATCAGGAAACCACAGTGTGGAAAGGTGACATAGTGTGGAGGTGGCAGCAGCATCAGGAGACCACAGAGTGACCCAGTGATAGAGTTGGGAGGTGGATAGCACTAACAGTAACCGCTGATGATGGTGGGTGTAGGAAGGAGCACATGGCATCAGATGTCTGGCATCAGGCGGTTGGCAGCATCAGACTAGTAGCGGAGGCAGAATAGTAGCCAGAAGAAACCGGTCTCTTTTGTCAAGGTTTGGGTGAGGCAGCATGGATGATCTAGTTTGATGCATCAGAAATTGGTGGGTGGAAATCCTGGCTGATCCATGCCTGATTCATCTTGACAAAGGTCAGTCTCTCCACATCTTGGGTGGACAGGCGAGTTCTCCCTGGGGTAACTATGGCCCCTGTCGCACTAAACACCCACTCTGATGTCACACTACTGGCCGGGAAGGACAGCTTTTCCAGCTTGTGCTTGTGCTCCAATGTCCTCCTCCTTCAGTTCAGCCCCAACAGGGCTCATATGGCCGTGAGTAGAGTTGAGCGAACACTTGGAAGTTCGGGTTCGAGAGGTTCGGCCGAACTTCCGGAAAATGTCCGGGTTCGTGATCCGAACTCAACCCGAACTTCATCCCAAACCCGAACCCCATAGAAGTCAATGGGGACCCGAACTTTTGGGCACTAAAAAGCCTGTAAAAGACTCCCGGAAAGGGCTAGAGGGCTGCAAAAGGCAGCAAAATGTAGGTAAATCCCATGCAAACAAATGTAGATAGGGAAATGATGACTTAACATAAAATGAATAAAAATTAACCAATATTAATTGGAGTTAGGTCCCATAGCACAGAATCAGGCTTCAAATCACCCACCAATGGAGAAGGTCGCTTACTATTATTTCGACCCCAGCATCCAGACAAAGGAGAGAGGTCCCACAGCAGAGAATCTGGCATCATATCAACCACCACAGGAGAAGGCCACTTTCAGTGACTTAGGCCTTAGCACCCAGACAGAGGAGACATGTCAGATAGCACAAGCATTACATTTATACCATCCAGCACAGGAGAAGGCCACTTTTAACTACTTTGACCCCTGCACCCAGAAAGAGGAGAGAGGTCCCACAGCACATATTCAGGCATCATATCACCCACCACAGGAGTAGGCCACCATTTAGTTAATTTGACCCCTGCACCCAGGTCAGATGGTACAAGCATCAGTTTTACATCACCCAGCACAAGAGAAGGCCACTTTTAGAGACTTTGACCCATGCACCCAGAGGGAGGAGAGAGGTTTCACAGCACCCAGACGGAGGAGAGAGGTTTCACAGCAGAGAATCAGGCATTTAGATCACCCAACACAGGAGTAGGCCACCATTTAATGGGACCCCGGCAACCATGTCAGATGGTACAAGCATCAGTTTTACATCACCCAGCACAAGAGAAGGCCACTTTTAGAGACTTTGACCCCTGCACCCAGAGGGAGGAGAGAGGTTTCACAGCACCCAGATGGAGGAGAGAGGTTTTCACAGCAGAGAATCAGGCATTTAGATCACCCAACACAGGAGTAGGCCACCATTTAATGGGACCCCGGCAACCATGTCAGATGGTACAAGCATCAGGTTTACATCACCCAGCACAAGAGAAGGCCACTTTTAGAGACTTTGACCCCTGCACCCAGACGGAGGAGAGAGGTTTCACAGCAGAGAATCAGGCATTTAGGTCACCCACCACAGGAGTAGGCCATCATTTAATGGGACCCCGGCAACCATGTCAGATGGTACAAGCATCAGTTTTACATCACCCAGCACAAGAGAAGGCAACTTTTAGAGACTTTGACCCCTGCACCCAGACGGAGGAGAGAGGTTTCACAGCAGAGAATCAGGCATTTAGTTCACCCACCAGAGGAGTAGTCCACCATTTAATGGGACCCCGGCAACCATGTAAGATGGCACAAGTATAACATTTATATCACCCAGCACATGACAAGGCCACTTTCAGTGAGTTAGGCCTTAGCAACGAGACAGAGGAGACAGGTCAGATAGCGCAAGCATCAGTTTTACAGATCACCCACCACAGGAGTAGGCCACCTTTAGTTAATTTGACCCCTGCACCCAGAAAGAGGAGAGAGGTCCCACAGCACATAATCAGGCATCATATCAACCACCTCAGGAGAAGGCCACCATTTAGTTACTTAGGCCTTAGCACCGACACAGAGGAGACAGGTCAGATAGCACAAGCATCAGTTTTACATCAACAACCACAGGAGAAGGGCACTTTTAGAGACTTTGACCCCTGCAGCCACACGGAGGAGAGAGGTCCCACAGCAGAGATTCAGGCATTTATATCAGCCAGCACAGGAGAAGGCCGCTTTCAGTGACTTAGGCCTTAGCACCGACACAGAGGAGACAGGTCAGATAGCACAAGCATCAGTTTTACATCAACCACCACAGGAGAAGGGCACTTTTAGAGACCTTTACCCCTGCAGCCACACGGAGGAGAGAGGTCCAACAGCAGAGAATCAGGCATCATGTCAACCACCACAGGAGTAGGCCACCTTTTGTTTCTTTGACCCCTGCACCCAGAAAGAGGAGAGAGGTCCCACAGCAGAGAATCAGGCATTTAGATCACCCACCACAGGAGAAGGCCACTTTCAGTGACTTTGGCCCCCTGCACCCACACAAAGGAGACATGTCAGACAGCACAAGTATAACATTGGCATAACATGCTAATTCTGGCCACGTGGACAATTTGGAAACCCAGAAGTTGAATGGGGCCGAACCATCTGTCAGTACGTGGAGTTGTGTGCAGACGTACTGTTCAACCATGTTAGTGAAATGTTGCCTCCTGCTAACACGTTCCGTATCAGGTGGTGGGGCAGTTAGCTGTGGCGTGGAGACAAAACTTTTCCACATTTCTGCCATGCTAACCCTGCCCTCAGAGGAGCTGGCCGTGACACTGCTGCATGGGCGACCTCTAGCTCCCTCCTCTGCCTTGGCCTTCCACCTGTTCCCCTGTGACAGTTGGGAATGCTCTCAGGAGTGCGTCTACCAGCGTGCGGCTTGGCACTCGCGCATCTTCCTATCACGCTCCAGTGCAGGAAGTAAAGTGGGCACATTGTCTTTGTACCATGGATCCAGCAGGGTGGCCACCCAGTAGTCAGCACACGTTAAAATGTGGGCAACTCTGCTGTCGTTGCGCAGGCACTGCAGCATGTAATCGCTCATGTGTGCCAGGCTCCCCAGAGGTAAGGACAAGCTGTCCTCTGTGGGAGGCGTATCGTCATCATCCTCTGTATCCCCCCAGCCACGCACCAGGGAAGTGCCTGCACTGTGCTGGGTGCCACCCCGCTGTGAACCTGCTTCATCCTCATCCTCCTCGTCCTCCAGTAGTGGTCCCTGGCTGGCCACATTTGTACCTGCCCTCTGCTGTTGCAAAAAACCTCCCTCTGAGCCACTTCTAACAGACTGGCCTGAAAGTGCTAAAAACGACCCGTCATCCTCCTCCTCCTCCTCCTGGCCCACCTCCTCTTCCATCATCGCCCTAAGCGTTTTCTCTAGGAGACATAGAATTTGTATTGTCACGCTGATAACAGTGGCATCGCCACTGGCCATGTTGGTGGCGTACTCGAAACAGCGCAACAGGGCACACAGGTCTCGCATGGAGGCCCAATCATTGGTGGTGAAGTGGTGCTGTTCCGCAGTGCGAATGACCTGTGCGTGCTGCAGCTGAAACTCCACTATGGCCTGCTGCTGCTCGCACAGTCTCTCCAGCATGTGCAAGGTGGAGTTCCACCGGGTGGGCACGTCGCATATTAGGCGGTGAGCGGGAAGGCCGAAGTTCCGCTGTAGCGCTGACAGGTGAGCAGCGGCAGGATGTGAGCGCCGGAGCGCGCACAGGCGGCCCGCGCACTTTATGCAGCAGCTCTGACATGTCTGGGTAGTTGTGAATGAACTTTGCAGCACCAAATTCAGCACATGCGCCAGGCAAGGGATGTGCGTCAAACCGGCTAGTCCCAGAGCTGCCACGAGATTTCGCCCATTATCGCACACCACCAGGCCGGGCTTGAGGCCCACCGGCAGCAACCACTGGTCGGTCTGTTGTTCAATACCCCGCCACAACTCCTGAGCGGTGTGGGGCCTGTCCCCCAAACATATGAGTTTCAGAATGGCCTGCTGACGTTTACCCCGGGCTGTGCTGAAGTTGGTGGTGAAGGTGTGTGGCTGACTGGATGAGCTGGTGGAAGCAGAGGAGGAGGAGGAAGCCGAGTAGGAGGAGAGGAGGCTACAGGAGGCAAAGAATGATGCCCTGTGATCCTTGGCAGCGGAAGGACGTGCGCCAAGGAACTCTCTGCCTGGGGCCCAGCCGCCACTACATTTACCCAGTATGCAGTTAGGGAGATATAGCGTCCCTGGCCGTGCTTACTGGTCCACGTATCTGTGGTTAGGTGGACCTTGCCACAAATGGCGTTGCGCAGTGCACACTTGATTTTATCGGACACTTGCATGTGCAGGGAAGGCACGGCTGTCTTGGAGAAGTAGTGGCGGCTGGGAACCACATACTGGGGGACAGCCATGGCCATCAGCTGTTTGAAGCTGTCTGTGTCCACCAGCCGGAATGACAGCATTTCAAAGGCCAGTAGTTTAGAAATGCTGGCATTCAGGCCTAGGGCTCGAGGGTGACTAAGTGGGAATTTGCGCTTCCTCTCAAAGGTTTGAGAGATGGAGAGCTGAACGCTGCTGTGTGAAATAGTGGAGACGCTAGGTGACGGTGGCGGTGGTGGTGGTGCTGTCGGTGGCACATCCTCTGTTTGCTGCTCGGCAGGTGGCAACATTCCTCTCGAGGCGGAAGCCGAGGCAGCAGCGGTAGAGGGAGCAGGGGGAGCCTGAGCGGGTTCCTTGTTTTTAAGGTGTGTACTCCACTGCAGTTCATGCTTTGCATGTAGATGCCTGATCATGCAGGTGGTGCTCAGGTTAAGAACGTTAATGCCTCGCCTCAGGGTCTGATGGCACAGCGTGCAAATCACTCCTGGTCTTGTCGTCAGCACATTGTTTGAAGAAGTGCCATGCCAGGGAACTCCTTGAAGATGCCTTTGGGGTGCTGGGTCCCTGTTGGCGCTGGCCAATAGCAGGCGAACTCTCTGGACGGCGGCTGTTCTGCTTTTGCCCCCTGCTCCCTCTTTGGCTTCGCTGTTGTCTCGGTCTCACCACTGCCTCTTCCTCTGAACTATTTAAGTCAGCGGCACGACCTTCAGTCCATGTGGGGTCTAAGACCTCATCGTCCTCTGCATCGTCTTCCACCCAGTCTTCCTCCCTGACCTCCTCCTGTTCAGTCTGCACACTGCAATAAGACGCGGCAGTGGGCACCAGTGTTTCGTCATCATCAGAGACTCGGTCACTCTGCTGTGGTGGTATTCCCATGTCCTCATCATCTGGATACATAAGTGGTTGTGCGTCAGTGCATGGAATGTCTTCCACCGCTGGGGAAGGGCTAGGTGGACGCCCCTGGGAAACCGTGCGAGCAGAGTCTTCAAACAGAATAAGAGACTGCTGCATAACTTGAGGCTCAGACAGTTTCCCTGATATGCATGGGGGTGATGTGACAGACTGATGGGCTTGGTTTTCAGGTGCCACCTGTGCGCTCCGCAGAAGACTGGGCGGAAGACAATGTGGTGAACGTGCTGGAAGCACTGTCGGCCACCCAATCGACTAATGCCTGTACCTGCTCAGGCCTTACCATCCTCATAACGGCATTGGGCCCCACCAAATATCGCTGTAAATTCTGCCGGCTACTTGAGGGAGTTGGTTCACTACTTTGTGCGCCTGAGGCCGAACGGCCACGTCCTCTGCCAGCAACAGAGGCTCCACGGACACCACCACGACCGCGTCCTCGTCCCTTAATAGAATGTTTCCTCATTGTTGCGATTCAACTCGCACCACAATAAAATATATTATTTTTAGCCCCAAAATTCCCACACTGGAAGATATAATTCCTTTTTCCGGTATTAATTACAAGAAAACTGCTGCAAATTGGACACCAGAATTTTTAAAATGCTAGTTTTGGTACATAGATTCCCACACGGGGAGATATAATTCCTTTTACAGGAGTAAAAACGTGCGGCCTACTGTTTCTGGTGTAACTAACACCAGATTGATTAAATTGGCCTTTTTTCACCAAAGTTACAACACTGGACAATGTAATGCCTTTTTCAGGTATTAATTACAAGAAGACTGCTGCTAATTGGACACCAGAATTTTTAAAATGCTAGTTTGTGTACATAAATTCCCACACTGGAAGATATAATTCCTTTTTCCGGTATTAATTACAAGAAAACTGCTGCAAATTGGACACCAGAATTTTTAATATGCTAGTTTTGGTACATAGATTCCCACACGGGGAGATATGATTCCTTTTACAGGAGTAAAACGTGCGGCCTACTGTTTCTGGTGTAACTAACACCAGATTGATTAAATTGGCCTTTTTTCACCAAAATTACAACACTGGACGATATAATGCCTTTTGCGGTATTAATTACAAGAGGACTGCTGGTATTTCAGAACACCGGAATTTTTAAAATGCTAGTTTTGCTAGATAAATTTCCCACACTGGGAGAAATATTGCCTAAGCCTTTTTACAGTATTAATTACAACAGGAGTGCTTCTTCTGGTCTAACACCAGAATAATTTTATTATTACGGTGAAAGCTTTTTTAATTTATATTTCTGGCACATAAAAAAAAAAATATTTCTGGCTGACAGTATTGACTTGGCTGTAGTGGCACTGGCTAGCCTAGCTGGAACAGCACATTCATGGGATTTGCTATCCAAGTGGGTTACTTTCAGTTTCACCACTGATATATTAAATATCTTTGCAGTTAGTAGGGGTGACACAAGCACAGCCAAACCCCTGATGTAGTATATCTATGAAAAAATCGACTATTACATGAGATTAATGGACATTGTGGCAGCTTTTGCTGTAGCACCACAAGTCCCAAAATGGCCGCCGCCTATCAGCCCAGTAACATGTGCCAGAAAACGGTCTGCCCAGCCAGAAAAAATTTGACTTTGACTGAGCAGCTGAATCGCTGTTGTTCTGATTCACAGGTGTAGATTTTTCACTTCTTTGGAGCTTTGGTTTAGACTCTGTGGCAGCTTGTGCTGGCGCACCACAAGTCCCAAAATGGCCACCGCCGGTCAGCCCAGTTACATGTGCCAGTAAAAATCGCTCTGGCCAGTCTAAACAAAATAGTGACTTTCAGTGAACAGCTCAGCTGAGTTGTTCTGATGCACAGGTGTAGAAAGGTAGATCATTCACTTCTTTATCCCTGCCTATCTTGCCCTCACAGCAGCTGCATCTATCCCTGGTCTAATCACAGCGGGAGTGAGCACGTCGCGACGTGCGCACAAGCCTATAAAGAGGCTGAGTCACATGCTGCACTTGGCCAATCACAGCCTTGCCAATAGTAGGCATGGCTGCGATGGCATCTTAGGGCAAGTAGTATGATGCATGTTGATTGGCTGCTTTGCAGCCTTTCAAAATGCGCCATAAAACATGACGAACTACGAACCCGAACCCGGACTTTTATGAAAATGTCCGGGTTCGGGTCCGTGTCACGGACACCCCAAAATTCGGTACGGACCCGAACGATTCTCGAACTGTTCGCTCAACACTAGCCGTGAGATGTAGGCACCATGTCTCCAGTCTCCTGACCAGCCAGATTTGCCAGTATCTTTTCCAGGATATGAATCAGTGGCATGACGTTGTTGATCCCGTAGTCCTGATGACTGACAAACTGGCCTCCTCAAAGGGCACGTCCAAATGGCAGGTGTCATGCATGCTGCCACTGGCTAACATCGAAGTTTCACAGGAGAGTACCTCTGTCCACCTGTATCATCAAGAAATCTTTTAAGTTCTTTCTCAATTCGCAATCTTTTAAGTTCTTTCTCAATTCGCACAATCAATCAACCAAAATATGGAGGGTAGAATTCTAACAGGTGGAAACGTCGCATATCAGCCTATGTTGGGGGATGCTGTTCTGCCGCTGTAGCTCAAGGAGGGTGTGCTTGGTAGTGTACGAGTGGCTGAAGTGCATGCAAAGTTTCCTGGCCATTTTTGGGATGTCTTTCAAATGGGTGGAAGACTTCAGGAAACGCATGACAACCAGATTGAACACTTGCACCATGTAGGGTGCATGGCTCAGCCCTCCTTGACACAGTGCCGACACCATGTTCTTCCCGTTGTCAGTCACCACGGTTCCGATTTTGAGTTTTCGAGGAGAAAGTCAGGATTTATTTCATGATGAAGGACGCGGAGCAGTTTCTTCCCTGTGTGACTCTGTTCGCCCAGGCAAACCCGGTGTAGAACAGCGAGACATGGCCATTTGGGGCACTGTGAATTGTCCCTGCAGTGGAGGCTGAGGACAAGGTGGAGAATGAGAAGGTGCGACGCACGGCAACGGCTATGGGTCCCTTGAAGCAAATGTTTTTTGTGACGCCAGTTGAAGTGAAGCAACAAGGGCACGTGGCCCCATTTAGTGATGTAGTTAATGGTACCCAGGTGTAGAAATGCCAGAGTGGTGTAGGATGGCCTAAATGTCCCTTAATGTTGGTGCACGTGTCATGGTGCTCCTACCTGGATATGCTGGAACCCAGGCGTTGTCATCCGAAGCAGAGCAAATAGGGGTAATAATCTAGGGATTTGAAGAAATAAATTGAGTCCAGACCTTGTGATGAAGTTCAATAACAGCTTTACTTGAATAAACATTTCTTCAACAGTTTTAGGCGTTGTCTTGGTTCCTAGCAGGTATTAGCATCAACTCTGGCAGGCAAACAAACTCAACTCTGCTACATCTGTTGTTGCTTAAGCAGGACACGTCCAGCAGGGACGTGGACCTGCTTTGTTCCCCAAGCAGGGGGTACTCTCCACTAACCTCTGACTAACTAAACTCCTCCTTGGAGGGAGAGAAGAGAATGGAAAAAAGGTTCCATTCTCTGCAAATGTAGCTTTTCCATGCTTGCTGCCACCTTCTGGTGAACCAGATACATTAAATGAACATTAACAGTTACATAGGAATAGCAATGCACATTGTATAGGACCTGCAATAAATGCATAAGATGACACTGTGTTAGCCCATAGGAGACTGTAGCGGGATGCAGGGTGGTAATGGCACTCTGGGGGATTACAGAGGCAGACATTGTCACAGGACCAATTGCTTGAGAACGTAAAGGCGGAAGCGTCTTCACCTGGCCAAGTTGCTGGTTTGGCTGGGCAGGAACCACATTTACCCAGTGGGCCGTAAATGACATATATTGTCCTTGACCGTAGTTACAGCTCCACATGTTGGCGCTGCCGTGCACTTTGGTAGACACCTACAGGCTCAAGGATTGGCCCGCTTTCTGTTCTACATATGTTTGCAGGGCTGGTACTGCCTTTTTGGCAAAGAAATTACGGCTTGGGGCTCTCCACCTTGGCTCGGCTGAAGCCATCAGTTCTCTAAAAGGTGCAGAGTCCACCACTTGGAAAGGGAGGGACTGCAGTGCCAGCAAGTTGGCCAGGAGCATGTTCAGCTTCTGCGCTGTTCGATAAGTGCACGCATACTGTTGTCTCTTGGCAATCTCTTCGGTGATCGATTGCTGACTGAATGACTGACGAGGAAGAGGAGGAGCAGGAGCATCAGGACCAGCAGATGATGGGAAGGACAGACAGCTTCCTTCAGCTGAGGTGGTGGAGCCTTGACTGCCTGAAATCAGGTGCGTGCCACTGGGTGATGTAGCGGTTGCTGCGGCAGGCTTTACCACCACATTGGAGCCACAGTTCTCCCAGGCCACTTTATAGTGACGCTGCAGATGTTGACGCACAGATTCGACAAATGTCCATGCTCACATCCAACCCCCCCCCCCCCCGGCGGCTTCACAAAAAAGTACCACACCGCTGAGTAGGTGATTTTTCCCCCAACACTCCGCACTGGCTGACTGCTACTGCCACTGCCTCCTTAAACCCCTGCACCACTATGTTCTGGGCCGGTAGGCTCCTGGGAAGAGGATGGTCTACCCCGGGCATGTTTGGCTCCCGACCTCCAACTGCTGCCACCCTGCTGACCCCTGGCCGCGCTATTGACTTGCTGGCTGCACCGCTGCCTCATGGGCAAACTGTCGCACTCTTCTCCCGATGATGATGAAGCCCCTTCGTCACCCGACTCCCAATTGCGATTGGCTACATCCTCATAGAGTACTGTCTGCACGTGACTGATGTCCTCCACAACAGTCTCTGAGCCAAGAGCCTGACCGCTCGCAACACCAGCCCCCACGCCACTCTCCTCATCACTACTTGGCTGGGCAGTAGTGGCTGACTGTCCTCTAGTATCTCGTCCTCACTGTATAGTGGAACTGAACCCACAGCATATAGTACTTCTCTGGCTGAGGCAACAGAGGCAGGTTGAGGGCAAGTGAGGGGACAGGGCCTGCTCCCGGGCCATGCCAACTAAGGGTTGTGTCTGACGAACCCACCAACTTTTGGCTGGGGGTATCTGATGTCACTTGTGACGAAGTTGAAGATCGAGTCAACCATTCAAGAACCACTTGCTGCTGGTCAAGACACGACCGCTCGCTGACATTGGGAGCTCAGGCCTCTCGAAGTGACCCCTGCTGTCACGCCCCCTTACTCTGCCTTGACCTGTGCCTGCGCCAGAAACATTTAGGCCTGTGCCCCTCCCCTGTGCAGGGCATGTCACTTCTCTGTCTGATATACTGTTAGATCAAAAAAGTAAATAAAAAGGAAATTAATACATGCCAAAAAGGGCTTTAATTTTCTCACTTTACCACACAACGTCTAATAAGCCCTTTTTCTTTTTCCCCACAAATACACGCCAAAAAAGGCTTTAGAACATATATTTGTGGCCGTGACCGGCAAATAAAGTTTTTTTTGCCACTAATACATGCCAAAAAGGGCTTTAATTTTCTCATATCACCACACAACGGCTAATAAGCTCTTTTACTTTTTCCTTCCACTAATACACGACAAAAAAAGGCTTTAAAACATATAACTTCGGCCGTGAATGGCAAATAATATTTTTTTTGCCACTGATACACGCCAAAAAGGGCTGTAATTTTTTCACTTCACCACAGAACGGCTAATAAGCCCCTTCCCCCCCCCCCCCCCACTAACACATGCCAAAAAGATATAACTGCGGCCTTGAACGGCAAATAAAGTATTTTTTTTTGCCACTTATACACGCCAAAAAGAGCTGTAATTTTCTCACTTCACCACACAACAGCTAATAAACCCCCTTTTTTTCCCCACTAATTCATGACAAAAAAATGCTTTAGAACATATAACTGCGGCCGTGAACGGCAAAGTTTTTTTTTGCCACTAATACATGCTAAAAAAGGATTTCATTTTCTCACTTCACCACACAACGGCTAATAAGCCCTTTTTCTTTTTCCCCACTAATACACAGCAAAAAAAAGCTTTGGTACATAGAACTGCAGCCATGGACGGCAAATAACGTATTTTTTAGGCCATTTATACACGCCAAAAAGGGCTGTAATTTTTCTCACTTCAACATACAACGACTAATAAGCCCCTTTTTTTCCCCACTAATACATGCCAAAAAAAAAAGGCTTTAGAAAATATAACTGCAGCCTTGAACGGCAAATAACGTTTTTTTTTTGCCACTAATACACGGCCAAAAAGAGCTGTCATTTTCTCACTTCACCACACAACGGCTAATATGCCCTTTTTCCCCCACTAATTCACAATAAAAAAAGGCTTTAGAATGTATAACTGCAGCCATGAACTGCAAATAAAGTTTTTTTTTGCCACCAATACATGCTAAAAAGGGCTTTCATTTTCTCACTTCAACACACAACAGCTAATAAGCCCTTTTTCCCCCACTAATTCACAACAAAAAAAGGCTTTAGAACATAAAACTGTGGCAGTGAACGGCAAGTAAAGGTTTTTTTTTTGCCACTAATACATGCCAAAAAGGGCTTTCATTTTCCCACTTCAACACACAAAGACTAATAAGCCCCTTTTTTCCCCCACTAATACACGCCAAAAAAAAAGGCTTTAGAATATATAACTGTGGCCTTGAACGAAAAATAACGTTTTTTTTGCCACTAATACACGCCAAAAAGAGCTGTAATTTTCTCACTTCATTACACAACAGATAATGTGCCCTTTTTTCCCCTCCACTAATTCACAACAAAAAAAAGCCTTTAGAACATAAAACTGCGGCAGTGAACGGCAAGTAAACTAACGGCAAGTAATAATGCTTTTTTTGCCACTACTACACGCCAAAAAGGGCTGTATTGTTCTTACTTCACCACACAACGGCTAATAAGTCTCCCCCCCCCCCACACTAATACACAACAAAAAAAGGCTTTAGAACAAATATATGACTGCACCGCACAAGGGCTAATAAGACCCCAATAACAAGAACGTTTTGTTGGAAATACACAGGTTTTGCAAAACTGAAAAAAGCAGCTGTATAATGGCAATTTGGATCCCCAGTCAGTGCGGCAAGGTTTAATAGGATTGTTCCTATTACCCAGGCTGTGCACTCCCCTATTGGACCCTGTTCTGTTTCAATACTGTGGAATAATTCCTCCCTATCCTTTCTCTACACTTCTTTTTTTTTATATTAAGTAATTTTTTTTGTGCATTTTAATAATACAAACATAAATCCCAACACCCACATACCATCCCCCCACAAAGCATCTTTATGATGCCCTCCATCTTCCATAACTTTCAACATTCGGCTACCCCATGACCACCGCATAATAATTACTAAGGCACATGCCCTTTCCCTACAGCATTCCCCACCAAACAATATCATCAGAACCGCGATCTTATAAAGGAATATACATTTGTTATCAGCCAGAACTTCCCCACCTTACAGTACACAGCACAGAAACACTCCATATATCCTGCAAGAGACTGCCAACCATGGAGCCAGATATGTACAGCAGACAATAGTACCCTCACACTAGTCCCAGACGGTATCTCTGAAGTTCCCTGGACGCCAGCCCGGGGGCATTAATCCAAGGAGTCCAGAGCTTTTCAAATTTAGCCATAGCACCCCTCTTCTTATAAACCCCTTGTTCGAAATTAAGTAGCCAATTAATCTTGGCTATAAATTCGGTTCTACTAGGGCTACCCTCATCCAACCAGTGCTGAGCAATCCGCTTATGAGCCATATACAACATTCTGGCCACTGCTATCTTCCTGGGCTCAGTGATTGGCAGGTCCTCTGCATATCCCAATACACAGACTTCATACAGAGAATTAATGAGATGCAGCACAGCGCGCCAAAAGCCCTCCAGGGCCGAGCAGGACCACAGCATATGTAACATAACCGCATCTTCCCCCCCACATTGTGAGCAACCGGAGTCCAATATTAAACAGAAACTGAGGAGTTCTGTAAGCCCTATGGATTATATATAGGTTGCGACAACCTGTGGGCCTCGCTAGGAAGAGCTGCGGGATCCTCTCCAAAATCTCCTGCCACTAAGTTTCCTCTAACGGCCCCATCTCTGCCTCCCACTTTGTCCTACTATTCACAGGATGATCTTGCAGAAATAGGTCCAGCAGGGTCTGGTAGAGCAGAGAGATAACTCCAGAGGAGGAAGTTCTCCTCTCTACAAGCGCAATAATCTTGTTCTGATGTTCCTTGCCTAACATACCACTGTCATGGTCAGCCCGGAAGGCATGGCGCAGCTGCAAATACCTATAAAAATCTGAGGACAGTAAACTAGTTTCCGCCTGATGTTGCTCATAAGATTTGAAACCAGTACTATCAATAAGTCTTTCTCTACACTTCTAATGCTCTTTCCCTGAACTTCTATAGAGCAAAATATAAGTTTTCAAGTCTTTCCTAGCACTGTCCCTAGTGCATGCTAACGTCTCTCCCTGCACTAAGTACCCTTGAAAATGGCTGAGGCTATATATAGGGCTGTAACATCACAGTGCTGGCTGGCTGCTTATTGGCTGCATGCATGGCATTGTGGGTGATCCCAGGAAAAAATTTGAATCGTTACCACGAAGCGTGAGGAAATTCAGATTTGGTGCGAATCTAATAATTCCTGAAATTCGTATCGAATTCCACTTTGTCAGCTTCAATTCGCTCATCTCTAATGATGGGTGGTTCAGTCTTCCATTGACCCTCCTGGAGACTGAAGCCCCAG
>JAKVIS010003933.1:0-15698 GCA_033119425.1 Bufotes viridis | reverse complement strand
AGCAGGTGTAGGTGATAGAGGTCCGGTGTACATGTGATATAGGGCAGGTGTACATGTGATATAGGGCAGTTGTACAGGTGATATAGGGCAGGTGATATAAGGCAGTTGTATAGGTGATATAGTAGAGGTGTACATGTGATAGGTGATATAGGGCATGTGTACAGGTGATGTAGGACAGGTGTATAGGTGATATAGGGCATGTGTACAGGTGATGTAGGACAGGTGTATAGGTGATATAGGGCAGGTGTACAGGTGATGTAGGACAGGTGTATAGATGATATAGGGCAGGTGTACAGGTGATGGCTGATATAGGACAGGTGTATAGGTGATATAGGGCATGTGTACAGGTGATGTAGGACAGGTGTATAGATGATATAGGGCAGGTGTACAGGTGATGGCTGATATAGGGCAGGTGTATAGGTGAAATAGGGCAGGTGTATAGGTGATATAGGACAGGTATACAGGTGATATAGGGCAGGTGTACAGGTGATGGCTGATATAGGGCAGGTGTATAGGTGATATAGGGCAGGTGTATAGGTGATATAGGACAGGTATACAGGTGATATATGGCAGGTGTACAGGTGATATAGGGCAGGTGTATAGGTGATATAGGGCAGGTGTATAGGTGATGGCTGATATAGGGCAGGTGTATAGGTGATATAGGGCAGGTGTATAGGTGATATAGGGCAGGTGTATAGGTGATATAGGACAGGTATACAGGTGATATAGGGCAGGTGTACAGGTGATGGCTGATATAGGGCAGGTGTATAGGTGATATAGGGCAGGTGTATAGGTGATATAGGACAGGTATACAGGTGATATATGGCAGGTGTACAGGTGATGAATGATATAGGGCAGGTGTACAGGTGATATAGGGCAGGTGTACAGGTGATGGCTAATATAGGGCAGGTTTATAGGTGATATAGGGCAGGTGTACAGGTGATATAGGGTAGGTGTACAGGTGATGGCTGATATAGGGCAGGTTTATAGGTGATATAGGGCAGGTGTACAGGTGATATAGGGCAGGTTTACAGGTGATGGCTGATATAGGGCAGGTGTATAGGTGATATAGGGCAGGTGTACAGGTGATGGCTGATATAGGGCAGGTGTACAGGTGATGGCTGATATAGGACAGGTGTACAGGTGATGGCTGATATAGGACAGGTGTACAGGTGATTGCTGATATAGGGCAGGTGTACAGGTGATGGCTGATATAGGGCAGGTGTACAGGTGATGGCTGATATAGGGCAGGTGTACAGATGATGACTGATATAGGGCAGGTGTATAGGTGATATAGGGCAGGTGTAGAGGTGATGGCTGATGTAGCGCCGCTGCACTTGGATACCCTTCCAGCTTTACATAAGACTTATTAAAGGGGTTTTTCGAACCCTGAAATGCCTTGTCTCATAATAAAATCTTAAAAAACCTCAAAAAACAAACGGGTTGTGTTATGCGCCCAATGTCCATCCACTCGGACCCAATCCAGACAAGCCCCTCAGTGCATATCTTAATACTTACCTAAACGGCGGTCTGGCCCTCGCCCAAGGTTATCTCTGACATCACACGGCAGCACCAACCCAAAAGTCTTAAAACCATCCTGCCTCCCTCCACCAGGATTGCACCATATCAAGTGCAAACCCTTCAGGTGAGTACAACGGGCTCACCTGGGTAAGAGGGAGGTTGCACTATTTTGATGTATTTTGAAGCAGTGTCACCTATGAGCGCCTTCTCTTTCCTCTCTTTGGCCAACTAATTGCTATGGGTAATATAGGGCAGGTGTACAGGTGATGGCTGATGTAGGGCAGGTATATAGGTGATATAGGGCAGGTGTATATGTGATGGCTGATATAGGGCAGGTGTACAGGTGATATAGGACAGGTGATATAGGGCAGGTGTACAGGTGCTGGTTGATATAGGGCAGGTGTACATGTGATGGCTGATATAGGGCAGGTGTGTAGGTGATATAGGACAGATGATATAACACAGGTGATATAGGGCAGGTGTACAGGTGATATTGGGCAGGTGTACAGGTGATAGGTGATATAGGGCAGGTGTTAGGTGATATACGGCAGGTGTTGCACAGGTGATATACGGCAGGTGTTGCACAGGTGATATACGGCAGGTGTTGCACAGGTGATATACGGCAGGTGTTGCACAGTTGATATACGGCAGGTGTTGCACAGTTGATATACGGCAGGTGTTGCACAGGTGATATACGGCAGGTGTTGCACAGGTGATATACGGCAGGTGTTGCACAGGTGATATACGGCAGGTGTTGTACAGTTGATATAGGTAGTAATGCCAACGCTACACACACATAATACGATGCGTGACTACAATAATGTTAACCAAATGACCATAAAGGGACACGCATTTACAATTTCACAAACTTTATTAGTTGATAAAAGACCAACGACATACACAATATCAATATAAAAATAATTATATATAGCAGCAATACAGGTAGTAGCCAAGACATGTGGCTCCCCTCCCACACATAGAAAACACCGATAGTTCACCTATATAAGGTAAAAACCTTTTACAAAAGTACTGGCATAGACAAACACATCCCCAATATAACAATTGTATAATAGAACCAAGCCCCACTAAAAATGGTATAGTGGATAAACCACACAAACACTGCAGCAAGGAGGCATATATATTCCATAAATGTATACCTGAGGGACACTTAGAGAGGAGAACACGGGTTTTCGATTGCAGAGAGGAGAGCCCACCCCGACGTACGTTTCGCTCCGCTTTCTCAACTAATAAAGTTTGTGAAATTGTAAATGCGTGTCCCTTTATGGTCATTTGGTTAACACAGTTGATATAGGGCAGGTGTTGTACAGGTGATATAGGGCAGGTGTTGTACAGGTGATATAGGGCAGGTGTTGTACAGGTGATAGGAGATATAGGGCAGGTACATAGGTGATATAGGGCCGGTGTACAGGTGATATAGGGCAGGTGTACAGGTGATAGGAGATATAGGACAGGTGTATAGGAGATATAGGGCAGGTATACAGGTGATATAGGGCAGGTGTACAGTTGATATAGGGCAGGTGTATAGGTGATATAGTGATGGTGTACAGGGGATAGATGATATAGGGCAGGTGTATAGGTGAAATAGGGCAGGTGTACATGTGATAGGTGATATACGGCAGTTGTACAGGTGATAGGTGATATACGGCAGGTGTACAGGTGATATAGGGCAGGTGTACAGGTGATATAGGGCAGGTGTACAGGTGATATAGGGCAGGTGTACAGGTGATATAGGGCAGGTGTACAGGTGATATAGGGCAGGTGTACAGGTGATATAGGGCAGGTGTACAGGTGATATAGGGCAGGTGTACAGGTGATATAGGGCAGGTGTACAGGTGATATAGGGCAGGTGTACAGGTGATATAGGGCAGGTATGTGACAGGTGATATAGGGCAGGTGTACAGGTGATATAGGGCAGGTGTACAGGTGATATAGGGCAGGTGTACAGGTGATATAGGGCAGGTGTATACAGGTGATATAGGGCAGGTGTACAGGTGATATAGGGCAGGTGTACAGGTGATATAGGGCAGGTGTACAGGTGATATAGGGCAGGTGTACAGGTGATATAGGGCAGGTGTACAGGTGATATAGGGCAGGTGTACAGGTGGATATAGGGCAGGTGTACAGGTGATATAGGGCAGGTGTACAGGTGATATAGGGCAGGTGTATAGGTGATATAGGGCAGGTGTACAGGTGATATAGGGCAGGTGTACAGGGATATAGGGCAGGTGTACAGGTGATATAGGGCAGGTGTACAGGTGATATAGGGCAGGTGTACAGGGGATATAGGGCAGGTGTACAGGTGATATAGGGCAGGTGTACAGGGGATATAGGGCAGGTGTACAGGTGATATAGGGCAGGTGTACAGGTGATATAGGGCAGGTGTACAGGTGATATAGGGCAGGTGTACAGGGGATATAGGGCAGGTGTACAGGGGGGATATAGGGCAGGTGTACAGGTGATATAGGGCAGGTGTACAGGTGATATAGGGCAGGTGTACAGGTGATATAGGGCAGGTGTACAGGTGATATAGGGCAGGTGTACAGGTGATATAGGGCAGGTGTGGGGCCACTCACCATGGTGTCTTTCCTTTTCCTCAGAAATCCCTCAAAAAACAGATTTTGCTGCAAGGGCTCCATGATCTGCTCCTTGTCTGCTGGGTGCGGGGGATGGAAAGCCATTGCTGAGAATACCCACACTTCCTCCTGAGCCTGCACTTCCCTATCACTGCCACACTTACCTGATTAACCCCCTACTACCCACAGCCAGGAACTACCGATCACTTACCTGATTAACCCCTTACTACCCACAGCCAGGAACTCCCGATCGCTTACCGCAGGGATGGGCAAACTGCGGCTCTCCAGCTGTTGTAAAACTACAACTCCCACCATGCCCTGCTGTAGGCCGATACCTGTAAGCAGTCTTTGCATGCTGGGAGTTTAATTTTGCAACAGCTGGAGAGCCACAGTTTGCCCATCCCTGACTTACCTGATTAACCCCCTACTACCCACAGCCAAGAACTCCTGATCACTTACCTTATTAACCCCTCACCTCCCACAGCCAGGAACTCCCGATCACTTACCTTATTAACCCGTCACCTTCCACATCCCATAAATGTGATTCCTCAGAAAAGATGAATCCTTCACCCACCAAACCCTCTCCAGCCTTGACTTGGGTGACAATCATTTAACCCTTCCCTGTCCTAAGTCCAATGGCCACTTGATTAACCCTGCACTATCATAGCCCAGTGGATGCCTGATTAACCCCTCTCAACATCCTCACAGCACAGTGGACTCCTGATTAACCCTTTGTTTTTGCATCAGATGCCCAATACACACTTGGGTGTCCTGTGCCGGCGGCAGAAGAACCTGGGTGACGGCCGCCACACTGCAGCATGCCTCCCAAGTGTCCCTCTATTCGACCTGGAGAATTAGTGCAGCAATAGGTTTACTAACGTGCTCCTTACTAAATGTTACAGATTGACCCTGTTATATTAATTTATGTCCGGCTGTCTGTACACCAAACCAATTATGTGTGGGTCACCGGACGTCTGTTGTATGTTGCCCACCCTGTGCCCATTATTGGTGCCGGGTATGTAAATGTATTGATTGTCGGTGCCTCTTCCACTTTTCCTGTCCCATTGTGTCCCAAGAGCCGGGCGGTGTCCCAGGGACCCTGCCCGACCTGTGTAAACGAGCTGCCTTGTCCCAACTCAACCCCCAACAGCCCTTCTATTGTCTCGCCCCACCATGCTTTGTATTAGGCCTCATGCACACGAACGTTTGCACCCCGTGCCCGTATTGCGGGCCGCAAATTGCGGCCCGCAATGCTTGGGCACCAGCCGTGGGGCAGCCGCAGCGGATCGCGGACCCATTCACTTGAATGGGTCCGGGATCTGCCCGTTCCGCAAAAAGATAGGACATGTTCTATCTTTTTGCGGGACGGAAGTACGGAATGGAACCCCGCGGAAGCACTCCGTAGTGCTTCCGTAGTGTTCCGTTCCGTCATTCCATTCCGCACCGTTCCGCGTCTCCGGATTTGCGGACCCATTGAAATGAATGGGTCCGCATCCGTGATGCGGAATGGCCACGGAATGGTGCCCGTGTATTGCGGATCTGCAAATGCGGCCCGCAATACGGGCACACACGAGGCCTTATAGTAATCTATGTCCTCCATTCTATGTAAATGAGGCTGTTGGGGTTTTAAAACGTGTCGTCCAGTTACTGGGGGAATTGTCTCGTGGACATGGACCGGCTTCTTCAGCTACAAGGGGACTTAAGCGGAGATATTGATGGTACGTCTTGGAGCTCCGCAACACTAAACTATCTGTATATTAGACCAGAACTTCATTATTAATAATAAAATCTCGATAATACAGGGATTTATCTGCTAATATTTAAATGGCTACTGAAGTGCAAGAAAAAAAATTGTCCCAGAGGCTCCGTGTGCTGTAAAAACATAAAGGAGCACGCACTCACCGACCCCCGGAGTCAGGAGTTAGAGGAATCCCAAAAGGAGGACATCGTACCGGGGACAGTGGTTAGAGCAGAATGTAAACATTAACCTATATTACCGCTAAATACAACAAGAAATCAGTAAGAAATGTACTCACCAAAGCCAGCTTCTACTTCCCATATTTCACTCCTTTCCGCCAAGAGTTTGCCATTGGCCATGAATCTCTTCTACATTTCTGTACATGGCTCTGCCTTTTCGCTGTCTACCCCCAGACGGTTTTCTCTCATTTCTCCGCGCTGAAGAATATTAGATACCAGAAGATGTATAATAAATAACTTATACCAGCTGATATATAATAATATACAGAGGATACCAAGACCAGAATGGTGGTATATGGTGGTAACTTGTAGTAACTAGACAATACCTGGGCACAGAGGGCTGGCTCAGGATAAACTGAAAAAGCCACTGGGCTGGATCTGAGGGCTGCTGCTGGGCTGGATCTGAGGGCTGCTGGCTGCTGCTGGGCTGGATCTGAGGGCTGCTGGCTGCTGCTGGGCTGCTCCTGGGCTGGATCTGAGGGCTGCTGGCTGCTCCTGGGCTGGATCTGAGGGCTGCTGCTGGGCTGGATCTGAGGGCTGCTGCTGGGCTGGATCTGAGGGCTGCTGGCTGCTGCTGGGCTGGATCTGAGGGCTGCTGGCTGCTGCTGGGCTGGATCTGAGGGCTGCTGGCTGCTCCTGGGCTGGATCTGAGGGCTGCTGGGATGGATCTGAGGGCAGCTGGCTGCTGCTGGGCTGGATCTGAGGGCTGCTGGCTGCTGCTGGGCTTGATCTCAGGGCTGCTGACTGCTGCTGGGCTGGATCTGAGGGCTGCTGGGCTGGATCTGAGGGCTGCTGGCTGCTGCTGGTCTGGATCTGAGGCCTGCTGGCTGCTGCTGGGCTGGATCTCAGGGCTGCTGGCTGCTGCTGGGCTGGAACTCAAGGCTGCTGGCTGCTGCTGGGCTGGATCTGAGGGCTTCTGGCTGCTGCTGGGCTGGAACTCAAGGCTGCTGGCTGCTGCTGGGCTGGATCTGAGGCCTGCTGGCTGCTGCTGGGCTGGATCTGAGGCCTGCTGGCTGCTGCTGGGCTGGATCTCAGGGCTGCTGGTTTCTGCTGGGCTGGATCTGACGGGCTGCTGGCTGGGCTGGATCTGAGGGCTGCTGACTGCTGCTGGGCTGGATTGAGGGCTGCTGGCTGCTGCTGGGCTGGATCTGTGGGCTGCTGGGCTGGATCTGAGGGCTGCTGGCTGCTGCTGGGCTGGATCTGAGGGCTGCTGGCTGCTGCTGGGCTGGATCTCAGGGCTGCTGACTGCTGCTGGGCTGGATCTGAGGGCTGCTGGGCTGGATCTGAGGGCTGCTGGCTGCTGCTGGGCTGGATCTGTGGGCTGCTGGGCTGGATCTGAGGGCTGCTGGCTGCTGCTGGGCTGGATCTCAGGGCTGCTGCCTGCTGCTGGGCTGGATCTGAGGGCTGCTGGGCTGGATCTGAGGGCTGCTGGCTGCTGCTGGGCTGGATCTGAGGCCTGCTGGCTGCTGCTGGGCTGGATCTCAGGGCTGCTGGTTTTTGCTGGGCTGGATCTCACGGCTGCTGGCTGCTGATGGGGTGGATCTATGGGCTGCTGCTGTGCTGGATCTCAGGGCTGCTGGCTGCTGCGCTGGATCTGAGGCCTGCTGGCTGCTGCTGGGCTGGATCTCAGGGCTGCTGGCTGCTGCTGGGCTGGATCTGAGGGCTTCTGGCTGCTGCTGGGCTGGATCTGAGGGCTGCTGGCTGCTGCTGGGCTGGATCTGAGGGCTGCTGGTTTCTGCTGGGCTGGATCTGAGGGCTGCTGGGCTGGATCTGAGGGCTGCTGGCTGCTGCTGGGCTGGATCTGAGGGCTGCTGGGCTGGATCTATTGAAGTCTATGGCGGTTCGCCGTATTTGCATGTTCGTGAACATTTGCGGAAGTTCGCGTTCGCCGTTCGCAAACGGAAAAATTTATGTTCGCGACATCACTACTGCCTACTGGGCTGGATCTCAGGCCTACTTCTGCTGGGCCTGGCTGTCTCTGGCTGTCTCTGGACACTTCACTTGCCTACAGAAGGTAAGGAACATGGATGTCAAGCAGGACCCTAAGGATTCTACAGTCAGATAAAGCGGGCACCTGTGAGTCTGTGACTGGCTTGTACACTACAGGGACATCTGTGGTCAGATAAAGCGGGCACCTGTGAGTCTGTGACTGGCCTGTACACTACAGGGGCATCTGTGGTCAGATAAAGCGGGCACCTGTGAGTCTGTGACTGGCTTGTACATTACAGGGGCATCTGTGGTCAGATAAAGCGGGCACCTGTGGGTCTGTGACTGGCTTGTACACTACAGGGGGATCTGTGGTCAGATAAAGCGGGCACCTGTGAGTCTGTGACTGGCTTGTACACTACAGGGGCATCTGTGGTCAGATAAGCGGGCACCTGTGAGTCTGTGACTGGCTTGTACACTACAGGGGCATCTGTGGTCAGATAAAGCGGGCACCTGTGAGTCTGTGACTGGCTTGTACACTACAGGGGCATCTGTGGTCAGATAAAGCGGGCACCTGTGAGTCTGTGACTGGCTTGTACACTACAGGGCATCTGTGGTCAGATAAAGCGGGCACCTGTGAGTCTGTGACTGGCTTGTACATTACAGGGGCATCTGTGGTCAGATAAAGCGGGCACCTGTGAGTCTGTGACTGGCTTGTACATTACAGGGGCATCTGTGGTCAGATAAAGCGGGCACCTGTGAGTCTGTGACTGGCTTGTACACTACAGGGGCATCTGTGGTCAGATAAAGCGGGCACCTGTGAGTCTGTGACTGGCTTGTACACTACAGGGGCATCTGTGGTCAGATAAAGCGGGCACCTGTGAGTCTGTGACTGGCTTGTACACTACAGGGGCATCTGTGGTCAGATAAAGCGGGCACCTGTGAGTCTGTGACTGGCTTGTACACTACAGGGGCATCTGTGGTCAGATAAAGCGGGCACCTGTGAGTCTGTGACTGGCTTGTACATTACAGGGGCATCTGTGGTCAGATAAAGCGGGCACCTGTGAGTCTGTGACTGGCTTGTACACTACAGGGGCATCTGTGGTCAGATAAAGCGGGCACCTGTGAGTCTGTGACTGGCTTGTACATTACAGGGGCATCTGTGGTCAGATAAAGCGGGCACCTGTGAGTCTGTGACTGGCTTGTACATTACAGGGGCATCTGTGGTCAGATAAAGCGGGCACCTGTGAGTCTGTGACTGGCTTGTACATTACAGGGGCATCTGTGGTCAGATAAAGCGGGCACCTGTGAGTCTGTGACTGGCTTGTACACTACAGGGGCATCTGTGGTCAGATAAAGCGGGCACCTGTGAGTCTGTGACTGGCTTGTACATTACAGGGGCATCTGTGGTCAGATAAAGCGGGCACCTGTGAGTCTGTGACTGGCTTGTACATTACAGGGGCATCTGTGGTCAGATAAAGCGGGCACCTGTGAGTCTGTGACTGGCTTGTACATTACAGGGGCATCTGTGGTCAGATAAAGCGGGCACCTGTGAGTCTGTGACTGGCTTGTACATTACAGGGGCATCTGTGGTCAGATAAAGCGGGCACCTGTGAGTCTGTGACTGGCTTGTACATTACAGGGGCATCTGTGGTCAGATAAAGCGGGCACCTGTGAGTCTGTGACTGGCTTGTACATTACAGGGGCATCTGTGGTCAGATAAAGCGGGCACCTGTGAGTCTGTGACTGGCTTGTACATTACAGGGGCATCTGTGGTCAGATAAAGCGGGCACCTGTGAGTCTGTGACTGGCTTGTACACTACAGGGGCATCTGTGGTCAGATAAAGCGGGCACCTGTGAGTCTGTGACTGGCTTGTACATTACAGGGGCATCTGTGGTCAGATAAAGCGGGCACCTGTGAGTCTGTGACTGGCTTGTACATTACAGGGGCATCTGTGGTCAGATAAAGCGGGCACCTGTGAGTCTGTGACTGGCTTGTACATTACAGGGGCATCTGTGGTCAGATAAAGCGGGCAGCTGTGGGTCTGTGACTGGCTTGTACACTACAGGGGCATCTGTGGTCAGATAAAGCGGGCAGCTGTGAGTCTGTGACTGGCCTGTACATTACAGGGGCATCTGTGGTCAGATAAAGCGGGCACCTGTGAGTCTGTGACTGGCCTGTACACTACAGGGGCATCTGTGGTCAGATAAAGCGGGCACCTGTGAGTCTGTGACTGGCTTGTACATTACAGGGGCATCTGTGGTCAGATAAAGCGGGCACCTGTGAGTCTGTGACTGGCTTGTACATTACAGGGGCATCTGTGGTCAGATAAAGCGGGCACCTGTGAGTCAGTGACTGGCTTGTACATTACAGGGGCATCTGTGGTCAGATAAAGCGGGCACCTGTGAGTCTGTGACTGGCTTGTACACTACAGGGGCATCTGTGGTCAGATAAAGCGGGCACCTGTGAGTCTGTGACTGGCTTGTACATTACAGGGGCATCTGTGGTCAGATAAAGCGGGCACCTGTGAGTCTGTGACTGGCCTGTACACTACAGGGGCATCTGTGGTCAGATAATGCGGGCACCTGTGAGTCTGTGACTGGCTTGTACATTACAGGGGCATCTGTGGTCAGATAAAGCGGGCACCTGTGAGTCTGTGACTGGCTTGTACATTACAGGGGCATCTGTGGTCAGATAAAGCGGGCACCTGTGAGTCTGTGACTGGCTTGTACACTACAGGGGCATCTGTGGTCAGATAAAGCGGGCACCTGTGAGTCTGTGACTGGCTTGTACATTACAGGGGCATCTGTGGTCAGATAAAGCGGGCACCTGTGAGTCTGTGACTGGCTTGTACACTACAGGGGCATCTGTGGTCAGATAAAGCGGGCACCTGTGAGTCTGTGACTGGCTTGTACATTACAGGGGCATCTGTGGTCAGATAAAGCGGGCACCTGTGAGTCTGTGACTGGCTTGTACATTACAGGGGCATCTGTGGTCAGATAAAGCGGGCACCTGTGAGTCTGTGACTGGCTTGTACACTACAGGGGCATCTGTGGTCAGATAAAGCGGGCACCTGTGAGTCTGTGACTGGCTTGTACATTACAGGGGCATCTGTGGTCAGATAAAGCGGGCACCTGTGAGTCTGTGACTGGCTTGTACATTACAGGGGCATCTGTGGTCAGATAAAGCGGGCACCTGTGGGTCTGTGACTGGCTTGTACATTACAGGGCATCTGTGGTCAGATAAAGCGGGCACCTGTGAGTCTGTGACTGGCTTGTACATTACAGGGGCATCTGTGGTCAGATAAAGCGGGCACCTGTGGGTCTGTGACTGGCTTGTACACTACAGGGGCATCTGTGGTCAGATAAAGCGGGCACCTGTGAGTCTGTGACTGGCATGTACACTACAGGGGCATCTGTGGTCAGATAAAGCGGGCACCTGTGAGTCTGTGACTGGCTTGTACATTACAGGGGCATCTGTGGTCAGATAAAGCGGGCACCTGTGAGTCTGTGACTGGCATGTACACTACAGGGGCATCTGTGGTCAGATAAAGCGGGCACCTGTGAGTCTGTGACTGGCTTGTACATTACAGGGGCATCTGTGGTCAGATAAAGCGGGCACCTGTGAGTCTGTGACTGGCATGTACACTACAGGGGCATCTGTGGTCAGATAAAGCGGGCACCTGCGGCTGGAATGTATATCACAGGGGCATCTGTGGTCAGATAAAGCGGGCACCTGTGACTGCAATGTATATCACAGGGGCATCTGTGGTCAGATAAAGCGGGCACCTGCGGCTGGAATGTATATCACAGGGGCATCGATGGCTTGCTTTCAGGAGGTGTTGGGGGTTTGCGCCTATTCCCATACATATAGGCTCGGCCCAGGCCATAGACAACACTTACCAGAGGAGCCTGCACTCCATGTCTGTCATGTGTCATTTCCATCGCTTTGTAATGGGTGGGAAAAAGAAAGTCGTGGAAGTGAAACCTCATCATGACTGACATCCCGTCACAGGTCGCTGCGTTACCTAAATCCGTCAGCAGCGGATCCTCCTGCATTTACAGTTGTGTTCAAAATTATTCAACCCCCAGTGACATTGAGTGTTTTCTCCAGTTTGACATTGATTTTGATCATTTCCGTCGTCTTGTTTACAATAAATCACAGAGGCCCTTGTAAGTCAGACAAATATAACATCACATTTATAATGAAATCACCACAAATGTCTTTTCTGTGCTCACATCATTATCAGTTTTATTCAACCCCCAAGTGACATTCAATCTTAGTCCTTAGTACAACATCCTTTTCCAGGTATAACAGCTTTTACACGTGAAGCATAGCCTGACACAAGTGTCTGCAGCGATCTACGGGTATCTTCGCTCATTCTTCATGGGCACAAGCCTCCAGGTCAGTCACATTCTTAGGCTTGTGCGCTGCAACAAGGTCATACCTTATGGGGACCATCTGCTGTGCGATATTCATAACTCTATTCTATATATTTCTGTGTGGTATATTTAGATTTACAACGTATCTTAACCAATGGTTCATATAAGGTGTCATTTCTGTGTAACAATGTATCGATTTATATATACATTGTACCATGTGTTATTTAGAATGTATACAGAAGCACTGAAGTACGTTCTGCTAAGTATTATTTCAGACAGTATCATCCATGTGGACAAGAAAAATATACAAGTCCGGATGCCGAGTAACAAGGCCCATTGTCCCGTTACCCAGAAACATAAATTCTAAAAGAAAGGAGAGGACAGTGACCCCAACAAGTCTAGGTTATGGGAAATGTAAAGTGTCAGGAGGAAACCCTCCTTACTGATGCTTATTGGAGAGGTTACGAAGGTCGTGTGAACGTATTATTAGGTATTTAGAATTAATGTTTAAAGTTGGGATATTCATCTGCAGGCAGATGGACAGCATGCCATTTAGCATATCAAGGGTTAAGATGACATCACAGTGGTAATAACATACGTTACACCCTCCTCAGATGATTGGGAGATCCTAATCCAGGAGGAGGTAACGTGAGATAACAAGGAGGATAAGTACTGATGGGAGAGGAGAAACAAAATCACCTTCTCACGAAACAGGGCCCTCACAAGAAGGAAAGACCCACAAAGGAAACCGACCATAAGAAACTTGGATTATAATTAGACTACTAGGAAAATTCTTAAAGGGAGTCTGTCACCTCAGAAACTCGTTTTTAACCCTTCACACATCCATCTAGCCCTTAATTATATGTTAAAATCATACCTTTATAAGGTCTAGTGGAACTTTCAAACTTTAAAAAAACTACTTTGATGGGTATGTAAATGAGAGCCCTCCGGTGCCCAGGGGCGGTGTCCTCCTCGTTCGTGCCCCAGCCAGTTCTGCCTCCACATCTATTTTCCCGCCCAGCCTCCTCCTCAAGCCCGCCCATCTGCTGCCTTTTACACTTTACAGAGGGAGCCGCCTCCGTCCTGCAGGTTTCGCGCCGTTAGCTGACGCATGCGCAGATGCCAGAAAGAAGCACTGCCAGCAGTGGTCAGAGCAGTGCGCGTGCGCCAGCTAAGGTAGAACGCGCGCGGACGCCGGATGTGTGAAAGTGGAAAAGGCAGCAGATGGGCGGGCTTGAGGAGGAGGCTGGGCGGGAAAATAGATGTGGAGGCAGAACTGGCTGGGGCACGAACGAGGTGGACGCCGCCCCTGGGCACCGGAGGGCTCTCATTTACATACCCATCAAAGTAGTTTTTTTAAAGTTTGAAAGTTCCACTAGACCTTATAAAGGTATGATTTTAACATATAATTAAGGGCTAGATGGATGTGTGAAGGGTTAAAAACGAGTTTCTGAGGTGACAGACTCCCTTTAAGAACTGGTCCCATCCGAGACTTGGTAACGTGTACTGCACTTATTGCATGTGATAAGCCATTTCTCTCGCTATATAGGAGTCCCCGTATTGTGGGGTATATAGTGTTAATCATTCTCTTAGCAGATGCATATTGCTAACGGAGGATCTGACATTGTTTGAAAGAAGGACTAAACCCTCGGGAAGTTATATTCCGTAGTCTGATTGCCGAGCTGGATATCTGATCATATCAATGTCATATGCGGAGACAGAGTCTAGGGGTAACATTTATTGTATGTCTTAGAATTTTATTTGTTTCATTAATTGCATAAATTAAATTTAGGCCCCTTTCACACGGGTGAGTTTTCCGCGCGGGTGCAATCCGTGAGGAGGACGCATTGCACCCGCACTGAATCCGGACCCATTCATTTCTATGGGGCTGTGCACATGAGCGGTGATTTTCACGCATCACTTCTGCGTTGTCTGAAAATTACAGCATGCTCTATATTCAGCGTTTTTCACGCAACGCAGGCCCCATAGAAGTGAATAGGGCTGCGGGAAAATCACAAGCATCCGTAATCCAGTGCGGATGCGTTGCGATTTTCCAGCAAGGTTGCTAAGAGACGGGACCCGATCTTTATTATTTTCCCTTATAACACGGTTATAAGGGGAACTAATAGCATTCTCACTACAGAATGCTTTGTAAAATGTGGATTACGGGGTTAAAAATAAAAAAAATGAACTCACCTTATCCACTTGATCGCGTAGTTGCCGATCTCTTCTCTCTTCTTCATTCATTAGCTGCCGGCTAAAGGACCTGTGGTGACGTCACATCACATGGTCCAATCACATGGTCCATCACCATGGTGATGGACCATGTGATTGGACCATGTGATGAGCTCAGTGACCTCATCACAGGTCCTTTAGCCGACAGCTAATGAATGAAGAAGAGAGAAAGGCAACTACGCATCAATGGATAAGTGAGTTCATTTTATTTCAACCCTTAATCCACATTTTACTGAGCATTCTTATTTCCTCTTATAACCATGTTATAAAGGAAAATAATAAATTCTCCAGAAGACCCGAAACCGGACTTCAGTGATGAAGTCCGGGTTCGGGTCTGGGTACCAAACATGACGATTTTTCCCACGCGCGTGCATTAAAACGCTTTGCACTTGCGCAGAAAAATCACGCATTTTCCCGCAACGCACATGACGCCCGTGTGAAAGAGGCCTTAGAGTCTCAAGATTTAAAAAAAAGGCGTTTTTTTTATGTCCGCCTAGTGGATTTCCTGACGGATTACATATTTTATATAAAAGATATAGTTTGACAAACCTGGCTTTGCGCCGGACGGAGGACCAGGAGTCTAAAAACCGGACGTCTGGCCACCCTATTAGGGGTGTGGTCTACTATGAAAAAAGTTGTTGCGATGCTCACTCTATGTATTGTCCCTCTACGAGGCAGTAACGACCCCCCCACTCTATGACTGAGCTGTGACAGAGGGCCCGGGCCCTTTCTGAACGCCGCCTGTTTGGCCCTCTAATCGGACGCCCCTCTCCCCAATCGGCACTCCTTCCCCTATGAGCAGGGGCACCCGGACGATGTACTGTTAACCATTAAACACCCAGGAGCCACACTTCCACGGACACAACAAGACCTGGTGGACATGGGACTGAACGCTCTCCTTCTGACGGACGCGGCCTCTTCTCCTTTTCAATGGCGCTCGCTCTATTCCATCCCTGAGAGATCACCAGGCAGGTGAAATAATGGGAATATTACACCCTGTGCCCGTACACCAAGATTGAGCTCGAGTTGGCGAGCCTGGCAAAAAAACACAAGGCTTCTCAA
>JAKVIS010003932.1:0-15300 GCA_033119425.1 Bufotes viridis | reverse complement strand
GGGGCACTATGGAGAAGAGGGAAGGAGCACCATGGGGCATCTACTGGGGCCCTATGTACTGGCATGCATTATTGGGGGCTCTATGGAGAAGTGGGGGCACTATGGGGGCATCTATTGGGGCTTGATGACGCGCCTCCGTCTGGCTCCTAACTTTTTAGCTGGCTCCCTAGATTACAAGGAAATTTGTCAAGCTCCTGCCCTACCGAAGACAATCGCCCAAAAAAAAATGACTCAGACTATGGAGATACTAAAACATGATATTTTTTTATTTTTTTGTATCAAAATATTATGTGAAACTTAAATAAATGAAAGTATACATATTGGGTATTGCTAAGTCCGTAACGACCTGGCTTATAAAAATATCACATGACCTAACCCTCAGATGAACACCGTAAAAAATAAACACACTTTTTTTTTTTTGTCACCTTACATCACTAAAAATGCAACACCAAGCCATCAAAAAGGCGTATGCCCCCAAAATAGTAACAACTCTCTCAACAGTCACCTCACCTCGCAAAGAATGAGACCCTACCTAAGACAATCACCCAAAAATAAAAACTATGGCTCTCAGAATATGGAGACACTAAAATATCATTATTTAAAAATGCTGTTATTTTGTAAAATTTAAGTAAATTAAAAAGTATACATATTATGTATCGCCACGTCTGTAAGAACCTGCTCTATAAAAATATCACATGACCTAACCCTCTCGGGTGAACACCGTAAAAATAATAATAAAACGGTGTAAATTTTTTTGTCACCTTACATCGCAAAAAGTGTAATAGCAAGCGATCAAAAGTCATATGCACCCCAAAATAGTGCCAATCAAACCGTCATCTCATCCCGCAAAAATGATACTCTAGCTAAGACAATCGCCTTGAAAATAAAAAAACTATGGCTCTCAGACTATAGAGACACTAAACATGATTTTTTTTTGTTTCAAAATGATATTATTGTGTAAAACTTAAACAAAAATAAAAAGTATATATATTGTGTATTGCCACGTCCATAAGAATCTGATGTATAAAAATATCACCTGACCTAACCCCTTTGGGTGAACACCATAAAAATTAAGTGTGTAACAAAGCCATTTTTGTCACCTTACATCACAAAAAGTGTAATACAAGGCGATCAAAAAGTCATATGCACCCTAAAATAGTACCAATCAAACCGTCATCTCATACCGAAAAAAATGAGCCCCTTCATAAGACAACCGCCCAAAAACAAAAAATATATGGCTTTCAGAATGTGGAGACACAAAAAAAAAAAATTTAAATGCTATATTTGGTATTGTCGCGACCCATAACAACCTGCTCTATAAAGCTTGCACATAATATAACCTGTCAGATGAATATTGTAAATAACAAAAATAAATACGGTGCCAAAACAGCTGATTTATTTGTTACCTTGCCTCTCAAAAGTGTAATATAGAGTAACCAAAAATCAAATGTACCCTAAAAATAGTACTCAACAAAACTGCCACCTTATCCCGTAGTTTCCAAAATGGGTCACTTTTTTGGAGTTTCTACTCTAAGGGTGCATCAGGGGTCTTCAAATGTGACATGGTGTCAAAAAACTAGTCCAGCAAAATCTGCCTTCCAAAAACCATATTCCTATGCTACTGCGCCCTGCCATGTGCCTGTTAACAATTGCTTTGTTACTGGAAAAATTGATTAAAATTGAAAATTTGCCAAAAAGGGAAATTCTGAAATTTCATCTCAGTTTTCCATTAACTCTTGTGGAACACCTAAATGGTTAACAAAGTTTGTAAAGTCCGTTTTGAATACCTTTAGGGTGTAGTTTCATGGTATTTTGTGGTTTCTATTATGTAAGCCTCACAAAGTGACTCTTAGACCTGAACTGGTCCCTAAAAGTGGGTTTGGAAATTTTCTGAAAAATTTCAAGACTTGCTTCTAAGCCTTCTAACGTCCCCAAAAATTAAAATGATTCACAAAATGATCCAAACATGAAGTAGACATATGGGGAATGTAAAGTAATAACCATTTTATGAAGTATCACTATCTGTTTTAAAAGCAGAGAAATTGAAATTTTGAAAATTATAGTTTTTCAAAATTTTGGGTACATTTTGGTGTTTTTTTTTATAAATAAAAATAAAATATTTTGAATTAAATTTACCACTTTCATGAAGTACCATATGTGACTGAGACAGCTGGATAGCTTGGATAAGTAAAGCTGCTCCAAAGTTATTACCACATAAAGTGACACGTCAGATTTGCAAAATTAGGCCTGGTCAGAAGGGGGCAAATGGCCCAGATGCGAAGTGGTTAAGCTTAATCTCCAGCCAGAAAGGGGTTATACGTGGGCAAAGCCACCAGATGTTGTAGAGGGAGCCACGCCCGACTCCACACCTCCTGCAATGAGCTGGGATTCCGGATTTATCCTATGAAGGAATTAAGGCTAGACACTTTTATCTATGGGCTCATGCACACGAAAGTGTGCAGCCCGTGCTGTGGACCGCAGTGCACGGGTAGTGGCTGTGGTCGCCGCTGCAGATGCGGACCCATCTGTGATCTGCAACATTTAGTCCACACCGCAGAAAATGTTCTATTCACTCCATAGGGCTTCTGCACCACTCTGTATCTTGTGAACTGTGGATCCATTCAAGTGAATGGGTCTGCATCTGTAGACATGGAGCGCACATCGCTAGTGCCCATATGTGGCAGACCTGCTGTTTGCGGGCCACATCACGAAGCGTGGGCTACACACATTAGTTTAACTACCTCAGGACCGCCTAACGCACGGATGTGTCCGGCCGGCGGTCCTGTTGCTCTGGCTGGACGCATCCGTGCGTCATCTCGCGAGACTTGCTGAGAACGCGACGCACCTCGGCAGCATATACAGCCTGCCAGCGATGATCAATCGCTGGCAGGCTGTAGATGAGAAATAAACAGATCAAACAGAGTATATCAGACGCTGTTTTGTTAACAGCGCCTGATATACCTGCTACCTGGTCCTCTGGTGGTCCCATTTGCTGGGATCGACCACAAGAGGACCAGGTAGCTATGTAAAAGTTGCACCACACTACACTACCCCCGTCACTTATTAACCCTTTGTTAATCCCTTTGATCACACCCCTGTAAGGCTCTATTCAGACGTCCATATGTGTTTAGCGGATCCGCGGATTAATAGCAAAAAAAATAAAAAAATGTCAGCAGCAATGAAATACCACCAAATGAAAGCTCTATTAGTGAGAAGAAAAGGAGGTAAAATTCATTTGTGTGGTAAGTTGTATGACGGAGCAATAAACGGTGAAAGTAGTGTAATGCAGAATTGTAAAAGTGGCCTGGTCATTAAGGGTGTTTAAGCTAGGGGGCTGAAGTGGTTAAATGAGCCCTAACTTTATTCCAACTATTTGTTGGCTTAGTTTTTGGTGATTGCTAGAAAATGTTATATTTTACTACGCCCACAACGGTGGCTATAATGGAAAATCTAATTACCAGTAAGAGTAATTATCATCTTTTGTACTGTCCACACAGAGATCCTGTTCATAAAATGGCTGCTGATGGAAGGTCATGTGACCAGAAACATCACCTCCATGTGACGCTCTTCTGCATTCAGCACGCTGCACCTGCACTAAAATCCCAACAGAACAAGTAGTGATGGCAGGCACAGTGTATTTGAATGTAGGAGACAGCACATGGAGGTGATGTACCTAGTCACATGACCCTCCATCAGACTGGCATCGGATGGACAGCAAAAAGACTTTGTAAACAAGGCGGTATACCTTATGAAATACAGAAAATGGTGCAGGATTTTCAACAAGGGCTATATTATTAAGGGCCATATAAATCATCTCAAGCAAACACATTGGTCAACAGTAACCAGAAGGTGGCGAACCCCTTTAAGGACTCTATAATGATAGGCAGTGTTCCACAGGATTAGCGCTAGAAAATGTGGTTCCAATATTCAAATTATGCCATATCAGCATGGCTCCATGAGGGATCGGTCATGTCAAACTAATTTAATCCATTCCTATGAAGAGGTAAGTTCTAGACTTGACCGTGGCGAATCAATGGATGTCGGATATCTGGGCTTCTCCAAAGCATTTGATACTGTACCACATAAAAGGTTAGTATATAAAATAAGAATGCTTGGACTAGGAGATAATGTCTGTATATGGGTAAGTAACTGGCTCAGTGATGCAAAACAGAGGGTGGTTATAAATGGTACACACTCAGATTGGGTCACTGTCACTAGTGGGGGTACTCTCAGGGGTCAGTATTAGGTCTCTATTCTCTTCAATATGTTTGAATGATCTTGTAGAAGGCTTGCACAGTAAAATATAAATCTTGCAGATAACAATAAACTGTGTAAAGTAATTAACACTGAAGAGGACAATATACTGCTACAGATGGATCTGATTAGATTGGAGGCTTGGGCAGAGAAGTGGCAGATGAGGTTTAACACTGACAAATGTAAGGTTATGCAAATGGGAAGGAATAATGCAAGTCACCCGTACATACTAAATGGTAAAACACTGGGTAACACTGACATGGAAAGATTTTAGGAATTTTAGTGAACTGCAATCTAAGCTGTAAAACCAGTGTCAGGCAGCTGCTGCCAATAATACCATAGGTATCACCTGAGGTAGTAACTGGAATGGGTGAACTACATAACCCAGAAAGATTATCAAATTTAGGTTATTCATGTTCGAGAAAATACTACTAAGGGGCAATCTAATAACTAGGTATAAATTTTCCCCAAGTCGCTTCCATGACAGCACATGACTTCCTCTGATAGGTCAGGAAAAGCACAGAGGTTAAAAACCCTGCCCCTACCCCTCATCGCCGGTGTTTTTTTTCCTGTCCTGCCAGGGAAGGAAAAATCAGAGAGGTTCTGGGAGCTCTATGGGGTTCCTGGCACTGCTATACCTACGAGGTGCTTTGCTCTTTATGACCCTTGTGAACATGGATGGCCCCGGTGAAGTTCCCTCCCTGCAGCGGTCCAGAAGGGATATATGCGGAGTGGTAATGGGTGAAGACATCAGATGCAGATGGGAGGCGTGACTTGCATTGTGATTTGTGATGTCACGCCTGCGCTCGTCCGCGCGTGCCCAGTGAATAAAAAGAGGGTACACCGGCTGTAAGATGGTGCCCAACAGGACCCCTCCTCTGTGTTGCCTTTGGCATTCTGGTGGACGGACCTTGCTGAGAATGTCTGCCCCTACCGCACTCTGGCTCAGGATCAGAGCTCCCCACTACCCAGGGTCCAGTGAGTAGCCTGTGTCATGCACCCTTCATGTGTTATCTTTACCCTGTAGTGGTTGACCCTTCTCTCCCTTATATGTTTCAGGAAGAAAAGGACTCTTCCTCTTCAGTTAAGGTTAAGGCCAGGAAGTGCAGCTTGTGTTTAAAGCATCTGCCCTCTTCTGGGTCTAAACCCTGTGCAAGGAATGTACTGCATCGGTTGTGAAATCAGAGTCCTCTAGCCCAGCAGCTTCACTCAGTGTGCCTCCAGCTGTTGCAAAACTATAACTCCCAGCATCCCCAGACAGCCTTTGGCCATGCGGGCATGCTGGGAGTTGTAGTTCTGCAACAGCTGGAGGCACACTGGTTTGAAAACACTGCTCTAGCCTGTTGGTAGACATCAAGTCTATGGTTAGAGAGGAGGTTTAATCAGCCCTGACCTCGAAAGAAGGAAAGCTTCCCTGCACTCGCCCCGCCCTAGACCGGGAATTTATAGAGATCTTATTAGTGTGGGAAGTGATTTCGATTCAGTAAATCCTGATCTTTCGGATCCTGAGATCTTCGATATGACCCAGGAGTGCCAATGACAATACAGGAGGTTTTTGTTTAACCCTGCATACATCGAAGAGTTAATTAGAGCTATAAGGGCCACGATCAGGATGGAAATTCCCAGGAAGCCCAGAACAGTTCAGAGGAGATATTCGGGGTCTGGGGGAAAGGCAGCAGTCTGTGTTTCCAGTACCGATAACGACAGAAGCTGATTAAAGCAGAATGGGATAAACCCGAAAAGGGTTTCTTTTCATTCCCCGGGCATTAAGAGGTGGTATCCCTTGACGGAGCAGATTGCACAGACTGGGAGTCCATCCCTAGAGTCGATGCTTCTGTGGCCAAGGTTGCAAAACGATGGTCCTTCCTGTCAAGGATGCCGCACAGTTGAAGGACCCTATGGAAGACATGGGAAGCTACGGCAGCCCATTTAAAACCGGGGTAGCTGCGACATGTGTGGCCCGTACTCTAAAAAGTATGGCTGGAGCAGTTAGTTACATTTAGTTATTAAAACTCCAAGGGAACAGATCTTGGACAGCCTTCCCTATTAAAGATGGCCACTAGCCTCCTAGCAGATGTTTCAGCGGAGTCCGTAAGACTATCTGCCTGTACGGCGGTCCTGTCTAATACAATTAGAGGGGCCCTTGGCTGAAGGCCTGGTCGAGGATATGACATCCATGGCCAGTACGTCTTTGGTCCCGACTTGGATAGAATCTTAGAAAATGCCACTGACCGCAAAAAAGGTTTTCCTGAAGACAGATCTAAAAACAGGAGGCAGTTTTTTGTAACAAAACCCAACCTCAGGACACCAAAACAGATAGAGGACAATCAGGGAGGTAGAGCTATACAAAAAGGGGGAAAGGAAGAAATTTCCTCTTCAATCCCAATAAAGGGGCTCCTTCCCCTTCCTCCTCCAAGCAATGATGCCATCAGGGTTGGGGAAGACTCAGCTCCTTCATAGACACCTGGGAGAGTGTCATCGCAGACCCTTTTATTGTCAACATTATAAGAGAAGGTTATGCGATAGAGCTAGAATCTCTTCCCCCACAAAAATTCACCCTAGCCCGGCTCCCTTTATCTTAAATGTCTTTTCTGTCCGATGTCATAAGAGAGCTATTATGCCTAGGGGCAATAGAATGCCTTCCCAGCTGGGAAGTAGGAACGGGTCACTATTCCCTTTATTTTTACGTGTAGTTCGTGAAACCAAGCAGCAAGTTCAGGACTATAATAAATTTGAAGCCACTGAACAAACATATCACCTATCGCAGATTTAAAATGGAAACCGTGAGGTCTGCAGTGAAACTCATCAAGAAGAGGGCTATAATGGCCATGATAGACCTCAAGGATGCTTACTTCCACATCCCAACCCATCCTCAATACAGGAAGTATCTAAGATTTGTGGTACAGCTGGAAGGAAGGGTCCATCATTATCAGTTCAACTGCCTTCCTTTCGAATATCTTCTGCCCTCGCATGTTCTCTCCAAAGTCATGGCAGAGGTAGTGGCCTCCTTAAGTCGGAAGGGAATACTAATAGTTCCATATCTGGACGATCTGTTAGTTGTAGCAGAAAGTACAGATCTGCTTCAGTCACATATTCAGCTGGTCCTTTCTCATCTTCAGGATCTTGGCTGTATAGTCAATTGGGAGAAGTCCAACCTCCTTCCAGTCAATCTAGAGAGTTTTTTTTTTTGGGCATCCGTCTAGATTCTGTCCTCCAGAAATCTTTCCTACCTTCCACAAAGGTCCAGGATCAGAAGATCAGAATCCAGCGATTCCTGAGGAGTCCGGGTTTTCAGTCAGAGAAGGCATGAAAATGCTGGGATGTCTCTCATCCTGCATCACTGCGTTTGCCTGGGCTCAATACAACATGAGACCCCTGTGGATCTGGTCCTCAGGAAATGGAACAGGTCACAGCTAACCCTGGACCAGAAGATATATATAAACGGGGAAGTAAAAATCTCTTTACAGTGGTGGCTCAGAGACAAGAATCTACAGACAGGTGTCTTCTGGAATCAGGAGGATGTTTTCTAGTTAACGGATGCCAGCTCCTGGGGCTGGGGGCGCCCTTGCAGCCGGAAATTCCTTCCAGGGGACTTGGTCCGAACCTCAGAGGGGAATGTCATCCAATTACAAGGAGCTCCGGGCAATTTGTGAAGGCTTAAAAGCAACTCGGACCCAGTCAAGAAGCAGTCATGTACTGGTCCACTTGGACAACTCCACAGCAGTGGCTTTTATCCGATCATCAGGAGGAACCAGGCATGGTTATTTTCAGAATCTCTCAAGACAGATATTCTTGTGGGTAGAGAAAAATCTAAAATCTTTTGCAGCGGTGCACCTAAAGGGCTCCTCAATCCAAGGCCAGATTTTCTCATTCGGCAGAGACCAGATCCAGGTGAATGGTCTCTTTTCAGACAGCCTTCTGGAGGATCCAGTTTCAGTGGGGCAGTCCGAGACTGGATCTGTTTGCCTCAAAGAAAAATCACAAAGTTCCTCATTTATTCTCCCTCATCCCAAGGGATCCCTGCGTGGCGGTAGTCGCTTCACTCAGGATTGGACATCAGGTCTCGTCTATGCTTTTCCACCAATTCCGATGATTCCGAAGGCCCTGCAGAAATTCCAGACCGAGAAGTGTACCCTAATCCTGGTGGTCCCATTTTGGCCCAGAAGGGGCTGGTCCGGTCCTCTGAAATCCCTCAGGCGGGAGGATCCTATCCTGTTTGTCCCAATGGAGGGGCCCAACACAGGTCCCAATCAACCATCCAAACCTCAGGCTTCCCAAACTATCAGCCTAGATTGCCTTCCGACTCCATCCCTAGAAATCAAAACTCCCTGGACAACAAACTTCCAGACGTGTGTTAGAAGCATGTATTTTATTTAAAAAAATGATGGTAACGTGTTACCATCTTTAACAGTTTTGACATGATCCATAATAGTATTATTTTTTCTTATTGTTGAGGTCAGTAGGTGACTGAGAGAAAAAATCACAATGCCTTAAAAAAAAGATGTCTTATGTCACTTAAAGGGGTTGTTTGAGATAATTACAATTCTCAGAAAGCCCTCCAATAGCTTAAAGGGGTTGTTCACCCCTGGGGCTTCTTGAGCCTGCTCACCAGCTTCGACCATGAGAGCTGCAGGTATGATTCCTCCCCAGATTCTGCCCCGATTCTGCCCAAAAAGCCCTCAATCGTATGTGGTCCTTTCTTATTTGCAGACTGCAGCAGGGGCGGTGCTCTGGATATGGCACATGACTGCTGCAGCCAATCACTGTCCTCCTATCTAGACCACTGTGGACAAATGATTTGCTGCAGCAGTCGTGCAATAGCAAAATTAATTCTTATGATCAAAATATGCTTGGTTACCATGTGGTTAATTTCTGTTGTTAGCATCGAGAAAGGCAGTTAATATGCTACAGGACAAAATAAGCTGATTTTAATGTGAAGTTTTATTTGAAGATTATATTCCTATCAGCAAAGACACTCTAGGTGGTGCACTTCCATTATTTTTGTATAGGCTCATTGTCATGCTTGTCACACTACCAAAGAATAATAAAGAGGAATCTATGAAACGCAAAACAAGTTCATTAAATATAGAAAGGTACTATTATTAGCGGCATTCCATATGCAAGTAAAAACAGATGTCTTAAAGCAAATAAGCAAGTTAATAGTCAAACGGCACCACATAAAAAGAACACTCTCAAGCTGCATTACACTGTATTTACATGACACAATTAGTCATGACATGACATTAAAAGTCCCAGAAAGTGAGGATAATTAAAAATACACACTTTGTATCAGTATTTATATGTATGCTACTCAACATTGAACACAATGATTGCCAGAGATTGGTCTGGAGGTCACGTGGGCAATGCTGTGAAGTGTCCTGCTGTAATGTCACACTAGTCCTACCCTGGGACTATGATTGAAGGGGTGGCATAATTTACAGTAGCTAGGTCCCTCTAGTCTTCATTTTGGGTACACTAACATCTTGGAGGTACATTGATGTGGTCGTGTAAACCACTGGTATGGCCATTTTTCAGCATGACAATGCCAGGACAGATGTTGCTCATGCCTAGTGTGAGTAGCTTGCATAAAAGATTTGTATGTATATGACGCACAAGGAAGAAAGTTGGTCCTGTATAAGGGGATCAGAACTTGCTAGTCGAGGTACCTGGGATAAATTAAAAATAATGTATATGGTAACCCTTTAAAACTTAACGCTTATTATATCAATTAAATAAGCCCCACCACAGTGAATGGTGAATATAAAAACCAAAGAGGTATAGATGCCAGTAGCATACAAGGTGCATATACACTGCTAATTAGAGACCGAGGGAGGCATGAGAAGTGAATATATGGAAAAGGATACAGGATGGGTCTCTCAGACCTATAATTACCCTGCATCCACCTCATAAATAGCCCCTCAATCTCTCTTTCAAACTGTCCCTATGCAAAATAAATGTGGAGACCCAGTATTGGGTCTACAACACAATGAAAGCCAGATATCCTCAAAGAAAGGAAAACCAAGCCAGAATCCTACTCCACACTGATGAGGGGCAACACTCGAAACAGCTGTCTGTGGATGGATAACAGGCTTAGGTTTTCCCCGTCACATCCTTAAAGCTTGTAAAAAGCGGGATCTTGACATAGGGGCCACTTAATATGGTGGATTTGGTTATCTCTGTAATAGAGACACCCTTTGCTTGGTTTTCTTCCTTTTAAGGAATATCTGGCTTTCATTGTGTTGTAGACCCAATACTGGGGCTCCACATTTATTTAGCATATTACTGTTTCCAGGGAGCTTTGCACTTTGAATTGCTGTGTTGAGACTCTTAAATGAGGCTCCGTTGTGTTTTCTGTAGTTGGTCTCCCTGAGATCAGCTATTGTTTTGTTCTCGACTGTCCCTAAATACGGCGCCATGGATGGGCTGCCCGATCATTCCCCAAATCAAAGAGAGGGACAGAGAGATGGTAGCAACACTGAGCCGTCAAAGCCTTGATGCTCAGATACACTAAACAACAAACAAGTAACGTCTCAACCACGCTTCATAAGCTGTAAGCCTATTCATTAGGGGACCTTAGAGACAATAAAGTAAACACTTTTGGAGTACGCCTGTAAAGGAAAATAGGTAGAGGACAGTCAGGAGTTAAGTCTCTCTTAAATACTTATCAGTAAATCCCAGGTCGAGCCTTCTTGCGGTGCGCAACAGGAAAGCAATGTTCAGGTAAAGTGCGCCACAGCGCCTCAACAGTAATACACTGGAGGCGCCTGTTGTGCTGCATACGGCAACCAATAATCACTGCGCTTATCTGGGTTTAAATAGGAGTGTGCAGTGAAATGGGATCCGCCCATGTAGTCACATGATCAGTCATGTGATCCTCACATGATACTCAGAATCATGTGATCACACCCATGATGTAACCGATCATGTGACCGCAGGTCCTGCAGAAAGTAAAACATAGTGCCGGATCGGCATTACAAATCCATGGGCGGTAAACAAGCATGGGTGGAGGGAAAGAGGTCCGGAGCTAAAGACCTTGGAACCCGCCCACCTTATGCAAAGATGCTATTAAATGTCGGGGCAAAAATATAGTAAAATCGCTACCCGGACATTATTAGGTGGGTTTATGGCAGGAGTAAATATAGCGCAATTGGAAAGTGGGGTACAAAGTAAAGAGTGGGTATATACCAAACAAAGGAAGAGGGTAGTGGGAAAGGAGGGGGGCACACACTAAACAAACGGGGAGGGTAAATAGGAGGAACAAAAGTAAAAAATTGAACAGAGAAGACTAAATAAAACACCCAAATAGCATTTGTTCATTCAGGCCATTTGGGACAAGAGTTCTCAATTCGTAGATCCACCACACCTCACGCTGCAGGACTTTTCTCACCAGTCACCCCTCTAACTGGGGGGGAGATCTGTTCAATGCCCATGAAACATATCTTGGAGGAGTCCCCATTATGCATCACTCTCATATGGGTGGCTAGGGACTTTCTCTCTGGTGCTTGATGTCACCCAAGTGTTCCCCACCCTGCTCCGTAACTCAGGAGTGGTCTTCCCTACGTATTCGAGACCACATTCACAGGTGGCTTTGTACATGACCCCTTTACTGCGACAGTTTATGAAGTGTTTAATGGCATACGTTTTACCCGTAAGAGCATTTGTGAAATTGCAACCTTGAATCATGTTGTTACATGCAACACATCCGCTACAGCAGAAGCACCCCACCACCTGTGGAAGCCAGTTTTTATAATCAATGAGTGGCTCCCAAAAGTGCCTATATACCAGGCGGTCATGCAAGTTTCGACCACGTCTGTATGTAATTTGGGGTGTCTCCGCAACCACTTTTTGCTGATGTTGGGGTCCATTTTAAGAATATCCCAATGTTTGCCCAGCACCTACTTCGTTCACCGCTATGTCATACGTGCCTATTAGTCGAATTAGGTTTGGTGTGGTCTCTCTGCGTTTTGGGTGCAGTAAAGCAGTACGGTTGCTATTGCACACTCTATGATACGCTGCACGAAGTATAGAGTCTGGGTAGCCTTTTCCCAGAAAACGCTTTGCGGAGATCATCCGCCTGTTCCTGGAATTCTGTGTCATTGGAGCAATTTCTTCTCATTCTAAGGTATTGACCTGTTGGGATGCCCTTTTCAATGACAAAGGATGATGGCTATTCCAGTTCAGAAGTGAGTTGGTGGAAGTTGGTTTCTAAAAGTCTTCGTTTCTATTGGACCTTTACCATTTCTGGTGATTTCAACATCTAAAAATAGAAGGATATCCCCTCCTAAATTCAAACGTAAAGTGCATGCCAATGTTGTTACAATTCAATTCTTGCACAAACCTCTCAAAGTTGCATTTCTCACCACGCCAAATCAGGAAAATGTCACCAATAAATCTATTCCAACTGATAATGCTTTCTGTCAGTATTTTGAGAGAGTCACAGAACATCAGGTCCTCTCCCACCAGCCCAGGAACAGGTGTAGCATACGACGGGGCACAAGAACTCCCCATCGCAGTGCCCCTGAGGCTGGTGGTAATAGGACCCTCCAAACACAAAGAAGTTTGGAAGTCAGGGTAAAGTTAAGTAATTGCAGCACAAATTTGTGATGTGCTCGATATTGGCAGCCTCTGGTAGTCAAAAACTACTGACCGCTTCCAGGCCCAAGTGATGGAGGATGGAGGAGTAAAGGGCCTCAACCATCTATGGAAGCATCCAGCGAAACCCCTCTAGCTGTGCCAGCAAGTCACTCGTATCTCCTCACGTACAATGGTAAGGCTTTAAGAAAGGGTGCCAAAATCTGATGCCTACATTGCGGAGTTAAACTGTTAATACCACCCGACAGGCTGCCCTCTCTCCATTGGTGTTTACCCTTGTAATAGAGCCACTAGCAGCAAGAATTCGTGTGGATCCTCGGTGATAGGGCATTCCTGTAGGCGACTCTCGCTTCCACAAAAATAGGGCTCTACGCAGATGATGTCATGCTGACCCTCACGAACCCTGAAAAATCTCTCCCAGCAGTAACTCGGATTCTGGACGATACGCCCATGCCTCCATGTATAAATCTGAACGTTTCTAAGTCCCATATTCTCCCGGTTCTGGTCCCTCCTCCACCCAACAGAAACTGGTGGAATCGCTTTCCTTTCAATGGACAGCCACGTTTGTTACCTATCTAGCTATCCGTCTTCCGACCCGCATTTGGGGATATTGTTGGCCTCAACTTCCAAGGCCTTAAAGGATAACTGTCACATTTAGACCCTAATTTCAGTTTTCATATATGTAGTTACTAATATGATAATATACCTGAATCAATAACTATTAGACTTACTTACTCCCTTTATTTAATAAGATTCAGCCCTTAGCAACCAGTCTGGCATAAAACTGCAATTTCACTATTCTGTTAAGATGGTTGCCCTCAGCCCTGAGGCTAATCCATAGGACGCCTGCAGTGAAGTTAGTGAAGACCAGCTCTGCATAGGGGGTCTTGCAGTGAAGTTCCCAGGTCTGGCTGAAGCCTGTAGTCCTTCTACAAGCTCTTCTCTTATCAGATAAGGCTGTCATTTATACACTGGGCTCTACATTGTCCTTCACTGCTAAGGGAGTGTCTGCCAAGCACAGGCATGTGGAGAAGTTCACACACACAGCCCAGCACTAGCTATCTCCTGTCAGGAAGAACCTGGCTTTTTATACATATCCTTACAATGTTGACTCACTATCAGTTCCTCAGTGCACTCAGCAGTGCTCGGAAGGAGCATAGCAACCTGATTTTATCTCAGGTAAATATAGCCAATACTGGGACTTTTAGGTGGCTTTTAGGGGTTATTTATTTAAGAATCAGAAATTAAAATCAGGGCCAACAAGGTGATATTAATCCACCCAAAATCCAATAGTGAAAAATAAAAAATTTGACAGTTATACTTTAAGAGACGAGCTGTTATTAGATTATGTAAGTATACCCAAATCTGCCTTTCATGGATAGCTAGAATAAATACTGTCAAAATGCTAATTTTGCCCAAGACATTGTATAAACTCCGCTGTCTCCCGATTACAGTCCCTCTGAGAGTCCTAAACAATCTTCAGACGGACATGTTATGTCGCAATAACAGAGTATGTCGCAATAACCTATACCCTGGTATTAAAGACGGGGATTGGGTGTTCCGGAGATTGTATGCTATTATTACAAGGCTAACCTTATAGAGCAAACTAGAGAGTGGTGGTCCTCGTCATCTAATCATAAATGGCTGGAAGTGGAAGCGGCCTTTGACCTAAACGTTTCTTTCAAGGAATACCTAGCGGCTGACTCCTAATGAGGGTTCGCGGGGACCCCTCTCTTGACTATGCGGACGGCTCTATGGGCTTGGCGGCACTGTATTAGACATGGAACACACTACTTCCCACTCTGTAAATGAAATCCCATTGAGAGCCCTCTCTCATCTAATTTCAGACCTAGATCTTACGATGTGGGAAGATAAGGGGCTGACAACCTTAGATCAGATTCTGGATGATTCTCGGATCAAAATGTTTGAAACTCTTCACCGCTCCCATCAATTGCCTAATATATGCTTTTATCAATATCTCCAGATCAGACATCTATTGAACACCATTCAATTGCTCCTGACACGGAATTCAGACTCCTCATCATGTCACATTATGAGTAAAATGTTCAACACCCAGCGACCTATGGGAAAAGGTTTATCTACTGCGTGATAGAGCACTAGGCCCCAGTTTAGATGTCAAAACTGCTAATATGACAAAATGGGAATTGGAACTAGGATGTGAGTGGTCCATTAAAGATTGGAGGGTGGCATTTCATTGGGCAGTGGCAGGCTCTAACTGTATCAATCATGCGGAACAAAACCGCAAGATTCAACTGAGATGGTACTTGACTCCAGACCGTATTGCTCACACAGATCCGTCATACAGTCCCAGTTGTTGGCGGGGTTGTGGAGAAAGAGGTACACCATCTTACATGTGGTGGGGTTGTCCTTCGGTCGCTCCCTTTTGGAAAGTAGGGGATCTTCTATACAAGATCTCGGGCTTTCCTATTTCCT
>JAKVIS010003931.1:0-14748 GCA_033119425.1 Bufotes viridis | reverse complement strand
TGCACAGAAGCGCCACTTGTTCCCTCAAACAAATCTTCCATAATCTGACACCATCGTTTGACACACACAAAAACGTGCCTTTACCTGTTGATTGGTGCCCTTACCTGTTGAGGTGCATGGATCCACACCTGACTGAAGAATGAAGCATCATGGCTGCTGCCAGGGAGGAAAACAGCAAGGGTCCATTGTGATGTCATCATCCATGTATGCTGAAGGGTTCCATTGTGACACGCTCAGTGTTCCGTCTATTGAAATTTTTATGGAGGCTGCCATATTGATTTTCTGGAGGCAGCCATTTTGATTTGCAGTAAAACATAGTTGTCATTTCAATGAATAAGACATGTTGGCAAGGAATTTGATTGCAACAACAGAAGTCAGCAAGGACAAAACCTAGTTTATGAGCACTTTTCATCATAGCTGCATTAAAAATACTGGGTTGGAACCTGCTTGTGGATTCCTGGAGCAGGTAGAGCAGTATCAGAGGTGCTAAGTTCATTCAGTGCTAGCACAGAACTTTGATTGGACAAGCATGTGCATTCTCATTCTGCCAACTCCAAAAATGCATAAAAGGTATGGTATCTCATGAGAGGTGGTGAGTTGCAGAAGCTAAGCTGAACTGCACCTGCATTTCAGCGGCCAAAAGCAAGAAACAGAAAAGGCTTAGCTTTGTCAGTGGCCGCTGTATATTCCTGTGTTGAGAAAGCGAGTAACGAGGGTTACTCTAAAAGTTCATTTTTCCATACCATCAGGAACAGTTAAGAAGGCTTTTGTGTTCTGGGCTTGCTAATAGACGCTGGACAGTATTCCAATCTGCACAGAAGCGCCACTTGTTCCCTCAAACAAATCTTCCATAATCTGACACCATCGCTTGACACACACAAAACGTGCCTTTACCTGTTGATTGGTGCCCTTACCTGTTGAGGTGCATGGATCCACACCTGACTGAAGAATGAAGCATCATGGCTGCTGCCAGGGAGGAAAACAGCAAGGGTCCATTGTGATGTCATCATCCATGTATGCTGAAGGGTTCCATTGTGACACGCTCAGTGTTCCGTCTATTGAAATTTTTATGGAGGCTGCCATATTGATTTTCTGGAGGCAGCCATTTTGATTTGCAGTAAAACATAGTTGTCATTTCAATGAATAAGACATGTTGGCAAGGAATTTGATTGCAACAACAGAAGTCAGCAAGGACAAAACCTAGTTTATGAGCACTTTTCATCATAGCTGCATTAAAATACTGGGTTGGAACCTGCTTGTGGATTCCTGGAGCAGGTAGAGCAGTATCAGAGGTGCTAAGTTCATTCAGTGCTAGCACAGAACTTTGATTGGACAAGCATGTGCATTCTCATTCTGCCAACTCCAAAAATGCATAAAAGGTATGGTATCTCATGAGAGGTGGTGAGTTGCAGAAGCTAAGCTGAACTGCACCTGCATTTCAGCGGCCAAAAAGCAAGAAACAGAAAAGGCTTAGCTTTGTCAGTGGCCGCTGTATATTCCTGTGTTGAGAAAGCGAGTAACGAGGGTTACTCTAAAAGTTCATTTTTCCATACCATCAGGAACAGTTAAGAAGGCTTTTGTGTTCTGGGCTTGCTAATAGACGCTGGACAGTATTCCAATCTGCACAGAAGCGCCACTTGTTCCCTCAAACAAATCTTCCATAATCTGACACCATCGTTTGACACACACAAAAACGTGCCTTTACCTGTTGATTGGTGCCCTTACCTGTTGAGGTGCATGGATCCACACCTGACTGAAGAATGAAGCATCATGGCTGCTGCCAGGAGGAAAACAGCAAGGGTCCATTGTGATGTCATCATCCATGTATGCTGAAGGGTTCCATTGTGACACGCTCAGTGTTCCGTCTATTGAAATTTTTATGGAGGCTGCCATATTGATTTTCTGGAGGCAGCCATTTTGATTTGCAGTAAAACATAGTTGTCATTTCAATGAATAAGACATGTTGGCAAGGAATTTGATTGCAACAACAGAAGTCAGCAAGGACAAAACCTAGTTTATGAGCACTTTTCATCATAGCTGCATTAAAATACTGGGTTGGAACCTGCTTGTGGATTCCTGGAGCAGGTAGAGCAGTATCAGAGGTGCTAAGTTCATTCAGTGCTAGCACAGAACTTTGATTGGACAAGCATGTGCATTCTCATTCTGCCAACTCCAAAAATGCATAAAAGGTATGGTATCTCATGAGAGGTGGTGAGTTGCAGAAGCTAAGCTGAACTGCACCTGCATTTCAGCGGCCAAAAAGCAAGAAACAGAAAAGGCTTAGCTTTGTCAGTGGCCGCTGTATATTCCTGTGTTGAGAAAGCGAGTAACGAGGGTTACTCTAAAAGTTCATTTTTCCATACCATCAGGAACAGTTAAGAAGGCTTTTGTGTTCTGGGCTTGCTAATAGACGCTGGACAGTATTCCAATCTGCACAGAAGCGCCACTTGTTCCCTCAAACAAATCTTCCATAATCTGACACCATCGTTTGACACACACAAAAACGTGCCTTTACCTGTTGATTGGTGCCCTTACCTGTTGAGGTGCATGGATCCACACCTGACTGAAGAATGAAGCATCATGGCTGCTGCCAGGGAGGAAAACAGCAAGGGTCCATTGTGATGTCATCATCCATGTATGCTGAAGGGTTCCATTGTGACACGCTCAGTGTTCCGTCTATTGAAATTTTTATGGAGGCTGCCATATTGATTTTCTGGAGGCAGCCATTTTGATTTGCAGTAAAACATAGTTGTCATTTCAATGAATAAGACATGTTGGCAAGGAATTTGATTGCAACAACAGAAGTCAGCAAGGACAAAACCTAGTTTATGAGCACTTTTCATCATAGCTGCATTAAAATACTGGGTTGGAACCTGCTTGTGGATTCCTGGAGCAGGTAGAGCAGTATCAGAGGTGCTAAGTTCATTCAGTGCTAGCACAGAACTTTGATTGGACAAGCATGTGCATTCTCATTCTGCCAACTTCAAAAATGCATAAAAGGTATGGTATCTCATGAGAGGTGGTGAGTTGCAGAAGCTAAGCTGAACTGCACCTGCATTTCAGCGGCCAAAAAGCAAGAAACAGAAAAGGCTTAGCTTTGTCAGTGGCCGCTGTATATTCCTGTGTTGAGAAAGCGAGTAACGAGGGTTACTCTAAAAGTTCATTTTTCCATACCATCAGGAACAGTTAAGAAGGCTTTTGTGTTCTGGGCTTGCTAATAGACGCTGGACAGTATTCCAATCTGCACAGAAGCGCCACTTGTTCCCTCAAACAAATCTTCCATAATCTGACACCATCGTTTGACACACACAAAAACGTGCCTTTACCTGTTGATTGGTGCCCTTACCTGTTGAGGTGCATGGATCCACACCTGACTGAAGAATGAAGCATCATGGCTGCTGCCAGGGAGGAAAACAGCAAGGGTCCATTGTGATGTCATCATCCATGTATGCTGAAGGGTTCCATTGTGACACGCTCAGTGTTCCGTCTATTGAAATTTTTATGGAGGCTGCCATATTGATTTTCTGGAGGCAGCCATTTTGATTTGCAGTAAAACATAGTTGTCATTTCAATGAATAAGACATGTTGGCAAGGAATTTGATTGCAACAACAGAAGTCAGCAAGGACAAAACCTAGTTTATGAGCACTTTTCATCATAGCTGCATTAAAATACTGGGTTGGAACCTGCTTGTGGATTCCTGGAGCAGGTAGAGCAGTATCAGAGGTGCTAAGTTCATTCAGTGCTAGCACAGAACTTTGATTGGACAAGCATGTGCATTCTCATTCTGCCAACTTCAAAAATGCATAAAAGGTATGGTATCTCATGAGAGGTGGTGAGTTGCAGAAGCTAAGCTGAACTGCACCTGCATTTCAGCGGCCAAAAAGCAAGAAACAGAAAAGGCTTAGCTTTGTCAGTGGCCGCTGTATATTCCTGTGTTGAGAAAGCGAGTAACGATTTAAATGTCATCCTCAAAGCATCCATTTAACATAAGGTGACGACTTGTGTCCAAAAAGATGGTGCATAAGGACTGCATTTTTATGTAAAAATAATACTGTATAACATTAACAACTGATTTGACCAAAGCTTCAAAAATAAATCTTCCCAATTGTTCTAAAAATATAGAGGCATGCAAATTAGGTTGTAGGGCAATAAATACATATTTCTTTGTGCTTAGTATTTTCATTTCAGATTAGAATTTCGACAAAAATATATTTTATTCAGTATTAGCTGACCTAAAATGCTTATTTTCTGACAAAATCCACAATATCGCGTTGGCTCAGTGGACCTCAGTTGACATCTTTAAATTTTTCCCTGTAACTGCTAAGATCAAACATCAAAATCCTTGGCCACATGAAAACGATATCATTCTACCTATTATCTGTTTCCAAGTACAAATACAGCTTTCTTTCTTTTTTAATGAAAACATACAGTATCATTCTTTAAGTACTTTGGGCAAAGGACTGAGGCGGTAAAGGCTAAAGTCATGTGTGCGGGAAGTTACCTTGTAAATTCAAGGCATTGGCAGTTGGTAACAGCAAACAAGATCATTTCAACACATTCTAAAACTGGTTCTGAAAATTCAGAACCAATGCTAGACTTCATTCTTGTAAAGAAATTGCTGTTCCTTACAGTTGAGAAATGCATAGATGTTTTTCCAAAGTCAATACTCTCGAAAAATGAAGACATTGAATCACTTTTGATCCTATATTTTGGCAGCTATGATGCACCATAACGAACAAAAGACGCTCTACCTTCTTAAGTTAATCTTTTCCAGCCTAAAGAATGTCATGGATGCGACAGATGGATATGGGGCAAAAGTTGGAGAGAGAGTAGTCTGAATTGAGTTGGGAAACATTTGCACTTTCCTCTCAGTCATTGAGCTAATTGCAACCAACCGTGAGTCGATTCCAAACTTGACAACTCTGCATCCGTAGCAGCAGCGTATTTTAACTGCATACTACCTCTTGTGTTTTTAGTTGTAAGCTGACCAACATTGATGGGAACTCACTTGCGTTGTTCAAACAATGCTTTGTGAAAGCAGCATATGGCTCTTATCTCAGACCTTCCCCAAGGTTAGCTGAAGAGCAACTGAAGTACTCCGCATGAAGCCTCAGCACTGAGCTTCTCTCCACATGCCTGGAAACCCAATTCTATGGCTATTTAAATGTCATCCTCAAAGCATCCATTTAACATAAGGTGACGACTTGTGTCCAAAAAGATGGTGCATAAGGACTGCATTTTTATGTAAAAATAATACTGTATAACATTAACAACTGATTTGACCAAAGCTTCAAAAAATAAATCTTCCCAATTGTTCTAAAATATAGAGGCATGCAAATTAGGTTGTAGGGCAATAAATACATATTTCTTTGTGCTTAGTATTTTCATTTCAGATTAGAATTTTGACAAAAATATATTTTATTCAGTATTAGCTGACCTAAAATGCTTATTTTCTGACAAAATCCACAATATCGTGTTGACTCAGTGGACCTCAGTTGACATCTTTTAATTTTTCCCTGTAACTGCTAAGATCAAACATCAAAATCCTTGGCCACATGAAAACGATATCATTCTACCTATTATCTGTTTCCAAGTACAAATACAGCTTTCTTTCTTTTTAATGAAAACATAACAGTATCATTCTTCAAGTACTTTGGGCAAAGGACTGAGCGGTAAAGGCTAAAGTCATGTGTGCGGGAAGTTACCTTGTAAATTCAAGGCATTGGCAGTTGGTAACAGCAAACAAGATCATTTCAACACATTCTAAAACTGGTTCTAAAAATTCAGAACCAATGCTAGACTTCATTCTTGTAAAGAAATCGCTGTTCCTTACAGTGGAGAAATGCATAGATGTTTTTCCAAAGTCAATACTCTCGAAAAATGAAGACATTGAATCACTTTTGATCCTATATTTTGGCAGCTATGATGCACCATAAAGAACAAAGACGCTCTACCTTCTTAAGTTAATCTTTTCCAGCCTAAAGAATGTCATGGATGCGACAGATGGATATGGGGCAAAAGTTGGAGAGAGAGTAGTCTGAATTGAGTTGGGAAACATTTGCACTTTCCTCTCAGTCATTGAGCTAATTGCAACCAGCCGTGAGTCGATTCCAAACTTGACAACTCTGCATCCGTAGCAGCAGCGTATTTTAACTGCATACTACCTCTTGTGTTTTTAGTTGTAAGCTGACCAACATTGATGGGAACTCACTTGCGTTGTTCAAACAATGCTTTGTGAAAGCAGCATATGGCTCTTATCTCAGACCTTCCCCAAGGTTAGCTGAAGAGCAACTGAAGTACTCCGCATGAAGCCTCAGCACTGAGCTTCTCTCCACATGCCTGGAAACCCAATTCTATGGCTATTTAAATGTCATCCTCAAAGCATCCATTTAACATAAGGTGACGACTTGTGTCCAAAAAGATGGTGCATAAGGACTGTATTTTTATGTAAAAATAATACTGTATAACATTAACAACTGATTTGACCAAAGCTTCAAAAAATAAATCTTCCCAATTGTTCTAAAATATAGAGGCATGCAAATTAGGTTGTAGGGCAATAAATACATATTTCTTTGTGCTTAGTATTTTCATTTCAGATTAGAATTTTGACAAAAATATATTTTATTCAGTATTAGCTGACCTAAAATGCTTATTTTCTGACAAAATCCACAATATCGTGTTGACTCAGTGGACCTCAGTTGACATCTTTTAATTTTTCCCTGTAACTGCTAAGATCAAACATCAAAATCCTTGGCCACATGAAAACGATATCATTCTACCTATTATCTGTTTCCAAGTACAAATACAGCTTTCTTTCTTTTTTAATGAAAACATAACAGTATCATTCTTCAAGTACTTTGGGCAAAGGACTGAGGCGGTAAAGGCTAAAGTCATGTGTGCGGGAAGTTACCTTGTAAATTCAAGGCATTGGCAGTTGGTAACAGCAAACAAGATCATTTCAACACATTCTAAAACTGGTTCTAAAAATTCAGAACCAATGCTAGACTTCATTCTTGTAAAGAAATCGCTGTTCCTTACAGTGGAGAAATGCATAGATGTTTTTCCAAAGTCAATACTCTCGAAAAATGAAGACATTGAATCACTTTTGATCCTATATTTTGGCAGCTATGATGCACCATAACGAACAAAAGACGCTCTACCTTCTTAAGTTAATCTTTTCCAGCCTAAAGAATGTCATGGATGCGACAGATGGATATGGGGCAAAAGTTGGAGAGAGAGTAGTCTGAATTGAGTTGGGAAACATTTGCACTTTCCTCTCAGTCATTGAGCTAATTGCAACCAGCCGTGAGTCGATTCCAAACTTGACAACTCTGCATCCGTAGCAGCAGCGTATTTTAACTGCATACTACCTCTTGTGTTTTTAGTTGTAAGCTGACCAACATTGATGGGAACTCACTTGCGTTGTTCAAACAATGCTTTGTGAAAGCAGCATATGGCTCTTATCTCAGACCTTCCCCAAGGTTAGCTGAAGAGCAACTGAAGTACTCCGCATGAAGCCTCAGCACTGAGCTTCTCTCCACATGCCTGGAAACCCAATTCTATGGCTATTTAAATGTCATCCTCAAAGCATCCATTTAACATAAGGTGACGACTTGTGTCCAAAAAGATGGTGCATAAGGACTGCATTTTTATGTAAAAAATAATACTGTATAACATTAACAACTGATTTGACCAAAGCTTCAAAAAATAAATCTTCCCAATTGTTCTAAAATATAGAGGCATGCAAATTAGGTTGTAGGGCAATAAATACATATTTCTTTGTGCTTAGTATTTTCATTTCAGATTAGAATTTTGACAAAAATATATTTTATTCAGTATTAGCTGACCTAAAATGCTTATTTTCTGACAAAATCCACAATATCGCGTTGGCTCAGTGGACCTCAGTTGACATCTTTTAATTTTTCCCTGTAACTGCTAAGATCAAACATCAAAATCCTTGGCCACATGAAAACGATATCATTCTACCTATTATCTGTTTCCAAGTACAAATACAGCTTTCTTTCTTTTTTAATGAAAACATAACAGTATCATTCTTCAAGTACTTTGGGCAAAGGACTGAGGCGGTAAGGCTAAAGTCATGTGTGCGGGAAGTTACCTTGTAAATTCAAGGCATTGGCAGTTGGTAACAGCAAACAAGATCATTTCAACACATTCTAAAACTGGTTCTAAAAATTCAGAACCAATGCTAGACTTCATTCTTGTAAAGAAATCGCTGTTCCTTACAGTGGAGAAATGCATAGATGTTTTTCCAAAGTCAATACTCTCGAAAAATGAAGACATTGAATCACTTTTGATCCTATATTTTGGCAGCTATGATGCACCATAACGAACAAAAGACGCTCTACCTTCTTAAGTTAATCTTTTCCAGCCTAAAGAATGTCATGGATGCGACAGATGGATATGGGGCAAAAGTTGGAGAGAGAGTAGTCTGAATTGAGTTGGGAAACATTTGCACTTTCCTCTCAGTCATTGAGCTAATTGCAACCAGCCGTGAGTCGATTCCAAACTTGACAACTCTGCATCCGTAGCAGCAGCGTATTTTAACTGCATACTACCTCTTGTGTTTTTAGTTGTAAGCTGACCAACATTGATGGGAACTCACTTGCGTTGTTCAAACAATGCTTTGTGAAAGCAGCATATGGCTCTTATCTCAGACCTTCCCCAAGGTTAGCTGAAGAGCAACTGAAGTACTCCGCATGAAGCCTCAGCACTGAGCTTCTCTCCACATGCCTGGAAACCCAATTCTATGGCTATTTAAATGTCATCCTCAAAGCATCCATTTAACATAAGGTGACGACTTGTGTCCAAAAAGATGGTGCATATGGACTGCATTTTTATGTAAAAATAATACTGTATAACATTAACAACTGATTTGACCAAAGCTTCAAAAAATAAATCTTCCCAATTGTTCTAAAATATAGAGGCATGCAAATTAGGTTGTAGGGCAATAAATACATATTTCTTTGTGCTTAGTATTTTCATTTCAGATTAGAATTTTGACAAAAATATATTTTATTCAGTATTAGCTGACCTAAAATGCTTATTTTCTGACAAAATCCACAATATCGCGTTGGCTCAGTGGACCTCAGTTGACATCTTTTAATTTTTCCCTGTAACTGCTAAGATCAAACATCAAAATCCTTGGCCACATGAAAACGATATCATTCTACCTATTATCTGTTTCCAAGTACAAATACAGCTTTCTTTCTTTTTTAATGAAAACATAACAGTATCATTCTTCAAGTACTTTGGGCAAAGGACTGAGCGGTAAAGGCTAAAGTCATGTGTGCGGGAAGTTACCTTGTAAATTCAAGGCATTGGCAGTTGGTAACAGCAAACAAGATCATTTCAACACATTCTAAAACTGGTTCTAAAAATTCAGAACCAATGCTAGACTTCATTCTTGTAAAGAAATCGCTGTTCCTTACAGTGGAGAAATGCATAGATGTTTTTCCAAAGTCAATACTCTCGAAAAATGAAGACATTGAATCACTTTTGATCCTATATTTTGGCAGCTATGATGCACCATAAAGAACAAAAGACGCTCTACCTTCTTAAGTTAATCTTTTCCAGCCTAAAGAATGTCATGGATGCGACAGATGGATATGGGGCAAAAGTTGGAGAGAGAGTAGTCTGAATTGAGTTGGGAAACATTTGCACTTTCCTCTCAGTCATTGAGCTAATTGCAACCAGCCGTGAGTCGATTCCAAACTTGACAACTCTGCATCCGTAGCAGCAGCGTATTTTAACTGCATACTACCTCTTGTGTTTTTAGTTGTAAGCTGACCAACATTGATGGGAACTCACTTGCGTTGTTCAAACAATGCTTTGTGAAAGCAGCATATGGCTCTTATCTCAGACCTTCCCCAAGGTTAGCTGAAGAGCAACTGAAGTACTCCGCATGAAGCCTCAGCACTGAGCTTCTCTCCACATGCCTGGAAACCCAATTCTGTGGCTATTTAAACGTCATCCTCAAAGCATCCATTTAACATAAGGTGACGACTTGTGTCCAAAAAGATGGTGCATATGGACTGCATTTTTATGTAAAAATAATACTGTATAACATTAACAACTGATTTGACCAAAGCTTCAAAAATAAATCTTCCCAATTGTTCTAAAATATAGAGGCATGCAAATTAGGTTGTAGGGCAATAAATACATATTTCTTTGTGCTTAGTATTTTCATTTCAGATTAGAATTTTGACAAAAATATATTTTATTCAGTATTAGCTGACCTAAAATGCTTATTTTCTGACAAAATCCACAATATCGCGTTGGCTCAGTGGACCTCAGTTGACATCTTTTAATTTTTCCCTGTAACTGCTAAGATCAAACATCAAAATCCTTGGCCACATGAAAACGATATCATTCTACCTATTATCTGTTTCCAAGTACAAATACAGCTTTCTTTCTTTTTTAATGAAAACATAACAGTATCATTCTTCAAGTACTTTGGGCAAAGGACTGAGGCGGTAAAGGCTAAAGTCATGTGTGCGGGAATTTACCTTGTAAATTCAAGGCATTGGCAGTTGGTAACAGCAAACAAGATCATTTCAACACATTCTAAAACTGGTTCTAAAAATTCCAGAACCAATGCTAGACTTCATTCTTGTAAAGAAATTGCTGTTCCTTACAGTTGAGAAATGCATAGATGTTTTTCCAAAGTCAATACTCTCGAAAAATGAAGACATTGAATCACTTTTGATCCTATATTTTGGCAGCTATGATGCACCATAACGAACAAAAGACGCTCTACCTTCTTAAGTTAATCTTTTCCAGCCTAAAGAATGTCATGGATGCGACAGATGGATATGGGGCAAAAGTTGGAGAGAGAGTAGTCTGAATTGAGTTGGGAAACATTTGCACTTTCCTCTCAGTCATTGAGCTAATTGCAACCAGCCGTGAGTCGATTCCAAACTTGACAACTCTGCATCCGTAGCAGCAGCGTATTTTAACTGCATACTACCTCTTGTGTTTTTAGTTGTAAGCTGACCAACATTGATGGGAACTCACTTGCGTTGTTCAAACAATGCTTTGTGAAAGCAGCATATGGCTCTTATCTCAGACCTTCCCCAAGGTTAGCTGAAGAGCAACTGAAGTACTCCGCATGAAGCCTCAGCACTGAGCTTCTCTCCACATGCCTGGAAACCCAATTCTGTGGCTATTTAAACGTCATCCTCAAAGCATCCATTTAACATAAGGTGACGACTTGTGTCCAAAAAGATGGTGCATATGGACTGCATTTTTATGTAAAAATAATACTGTATAACATTAACAACTGATTTGACCAAAGCTTCAAAAATAAATCTTCCCAATTGTTCTAAAATATAGAGGCATGCAAATTAGGTTGTAGGGCAATAAATACATATTTCTTTGTGCTTAGTATTTTCATTTCAGATTAGAATTTTGACAAAAATATATTTTATTCAGTATTAGCTGACCTAAAATGCTTATTTTCTGACAAAATCCACAATATCGCGTTGGCTCAGTGGACCTCAGTTGACATCTTTTAATTTTTCCCTGTAACTGCTAAGATCAAACATCAAAATCCTTGGCCACATGAAAGCGATATCATTCTACCTATTATCTGTTTCCAAGTACAAATACAGCTTTCTTTCTTTTTAATGAAAACATAACAGTATCATTCTTCAAGTACTTTGGGCAAAGGACTGAGGCGGTAAAGGCTAAAGTCATGTGTGCGGGAAGTTACCTTGTAAATTCAAGGCATTGGCAGTTGGTAACAGCAAACAAGATCATTTCAACACATTCTAAAACTGGTTCTAAAAATTCCAGAACCAATGCTAGACTTCATTCTTGTAAAGAAATTGCTGTTCCTTACAGTTGAGAAATGCATAGATGTTTTTCCAAAGTCAATACTCTCGAAAAATGAAGACATTGAATCACTTTTGATCCTATATTTTGGCAGCTATGATGCACCATAAAGAACAAAAGACGCTCTACCTTCTTAAGTTAATCTTTTCCAGCCTAAAGAATGTCATGGATGCGACAGATGGATATGGGGCAAAAGTTGGAGAGAGAGTAGTCTGAATTGAGTTGGGAAACATTTGCACTTTCCTCTCAGTCATTGAGCTAATTGCAACCAGCCGTGAGTCGATTCCAAACTTGACAACTCTGCATCCGTAGCAGCAGCGTATTTTAACTGCATACTACCTCTTGTGTTTTTAGTTGTAAGCTGACCAACATTGATGGGAACTCACTTGCGTTGTTCAAACAATGCTTTGTGAAAGCAGCATATGGCTCTTATCTCAGACCTTCCCCAAGGTTAGCTGAAGAGCAACTGAAGTACTCCGCATGAAGCCTCAGCACTGAGCTTCTCTCCACATGCCTGGAAACCCAATTCTATGGCTATTTAAATGTCATCCTCAAAGCATCCATTTAACATAAGGTGACGACTTGTGTCCAAAAAGATGGTGCATAAGGACTGTATTTTTATGTAAAAATAATACTGTATAACATTAACAACTGATTTGACCAAAGCTTCAAAAATAAATCTTCCCAATTGTTCTAAAATATAGAGGCATGCAAATTAGGTTGTAGGGCAATAAATACATATTTCTTTGTGCTTAGTATTTTCATTTCAGATTAGAATTTTGACAAAAATATATTTTATTCAGTATTAGCTGACCTAAAATGCTTATTTTCTGACAAAATCCACAATATCGTGTTGACTCAGTGGACCTCAGTTGACATCTTTTAATTTTTCCCTGTAACTGCTAAGATCAAACATCAAAATCCTTGGCCACATGAAAACGATATCATTCTACCTATTATCTGTTTCCAAGTACAAATACAGCTTTCTTTCTTTTTAATGAAAACATAACAGTATCATTCTTCAAGTACTTTGGGCAAAGGACTGAGGCGGTAAAGGCTAAAGTCATGTGTGCGGGAAGTTACCTTGTAAATTCAAGGCATTGGCAGTTGGTAACAGCAAACAAGATCATTTCAACACATTCTAAAACTGGTTCTAAAAATTCAGAACCAATGCTAGACTTCATTCTTGTAAAGAAATCGCTGTTCCTTACAGTGGAGAAATGCATAGATGTTTTTCCAAAGTCAATACTCTCGAAAAATGAAGACATTGAATCACTTTTGATCCTATATTTTGGCAGCTATGATGCACCATAACGAACAAAAGACGCTCTACCTTCTTAAGTTAATCTTTTCCAGCCTAAAGAATGTCATGGATGCGACAGATGGATATGGGGCAAAAGTTGGAGAGAGAGTAGTCTGAATTGAGTTGGGAAACATTTGCACTTTCCTCTCAGTCATTGAGCTAATTGCAACCAACCGTGAGTCGATTCCAAACTTGACAACTCTGCATCCGTAGCAGCAGCGTATTTTAACTGCATACTACCTCTTGTGTTTTTAGTTGTAAGCTGACCAACATTGATGGGAACTCACTTGCGTTGTTCAAACAATGCTTTGTGAAAGCAGCATATGGCTCTTATCTCAGACCTTCCCCAAGGTTAGCTGAAGAGCAACTGAAGTACTCCGCATGAAGCCTCAGCACTGAGCTTCTCTCCACATGCCTGGAAACCCAATTCTATGGCTATTTAAATGTCATCCTCAAAGCATCCATTTAACATAAGGTGACGACTTGTGTCCAAAAAGATGGTGCATATGGACTGCATTTTTATGTAAAAATAATACTGTATAACATTAACAACTGATTTGACCAAAGCTTCAAAAAATAAATCTTCCCAATTGTTCTAAAATATAGAGGCATGCAAATTAGGTTGTAGGGCAATAAATACATATTTCTTTGTGCTTAGTATTTTCATTTCAGATTAGAATTTTGACAAAAATATATTTTATTCAGTATTAGCTGACCTAAAATGCTTATTTTCTGACAAAATCCACAATATCGCGTTGGCTCAGTGGACCTCAGTTGACATCTTTTTAATTTTTCCCTGTAACTGCTAAGATCAAACATCAAAATCCTTGGCCACATGAAAACGATATCATTCTACCTATTATCTGTTTCCAAGTACAAATACAGCTTTCTTTCTTTTTAATGAAAACATACAGTATCATTCTTCAAGTACTTTGGGCAAAGGACTGAGGCGGTAAAGGCTAAAGTCATGTGTGCGGGAAGTTACCTTGTAAATTCAAGGCATTGGCAGTTGGTAACAGCAAACAAGATCATTTCAACACATTCTAAAACTGGTTCTAAAAATTCAGAACCAATGCTAGACTTCATTCTTGTAAAGAAATTGCTGTTCCTTACAGTTGAGAAATGCATAGATGTTTTTCCAAAGTCAATACTCTCGAAAAATGAAGACATTGAATCACTTTTTGATCCTATATTTTGGCAGCTATGATGCACCATAACGAACAAAAGACGCTCTACCTTCTTAAGTTAATCTTTTTCCAGCCTAAAGAATGTCATGGATGCGACAGATGGATATGGGGCAAAAAGTTGGAGAGAGAGTAGTCTGAATTGAGTTGGGAAACATTTGCACTTTCCTCTCAGTCATTGAGCTAATTGCAACCAACCCGTGAGTCGATTCCAAACTTGACAACTCTGCATCCCGTAGCAGCAGCGTATTTTAACTGCATACTACCTCTTCTGTTTTTAGTTGTAAGCTGACCAACATTGATGGGAACTCACTTGCGTTGTTCAAACAATGCTTTGTGAAAGCAGCATATGGCTCTTATCTCAGACCTTCCCCAAGGTTAGCTGAAGAGCAACTGAAGTACTCCGC
>JAKVIS010003930.1:0-15254 GCA_033119425.1 Bufotes viridis | reverse complement strand
ATAAAGAAAGAGAAAATATTAACAGCCTCATAGAAAATATTGAAGAAACCTGGAGAAATGAACCGTAGCATTTGTTCACTGTGCTTGGCAAGCTGGCAGCTCCTGGCCGGTTAGCTCAGCTGGTTAGAGCGTGGTGCTAATAACGCCAAGGTCGCGGGTTCGATCCCCGTACGGGCCATTCTGCTTTTTACCTCTATGTAGTAAAGGTGGCTTAACAAGTAAAATTCTGCTTAGATGTATTGTAGCAAATGACGGATTGTGGCAGCAAATAGCATTTGTATCATTTCTGCTCACATATAGCATAGTGCCATCTCAGGGCACGCTGTGTTGATGTAAAGCGCTATATTCTTATCTTTTGCGCTTTTCTTCCCAAATGGACCATTTCAAACAAAAGGAATGTTTGTCGGTTGAAATTTAACAGTGAACAATCCTTTTAGCCGACCGATGACAGACCATTATGGCCTGAAAAGAAGTCGGCCAGTAGTTTAATATTTTTGTCCCATAGTCGGACAAAAGATCTTTCATTCGAAGAAAGATAGTTCATGGATGAAAGACCTTTCTTTGGAAGAACATTCCCAGAAATATCGTTGGTCCATCTCCTGCCGGGTTTCAGTCAATCAACACGTGTGGCCAGTTTCAACAACTGTACCGGCCGATATGGACCAAAATGTTTATGGCCACGTCAGCGAAACGAACCTTCACCAGATGTTTGCTTGTACAACTGCTGTTTAACCAGCTCATATCTCCTGCTGTTTAGTTTCCCCAACCCATCCTCAGATGAGGAATCTAAATTACGCACCCAAGACATTTCCAGGAGTCTAAAGATCTATCTTCAAACAACCAGTCAATTGAGGAAAATAGAACATTTGATTTATCCTCTTTTCAGGCTCCAAAAGGCTAAAATGCCTGAAAGACAATGCTCAGTGGATGGATTGAGTTATCTTTTCAGCCCCAACAAAATGGGATCCTCCTTCTTTGTTAAAGTCCATTCTACCTTTGCAGTTGTCACTTCTAGGGGGAGAAAAGTTTGATTCCCTTGAATCAAATGTCTAGCATTGCCTCCTGAAGCGGGCATTTCTCCTTGCCAACTGTTCCAGGTTGAATTTTTTCAATTCAAAGAGGACTGCCTTTGGTCGTTCACTTCCGAGTTCTTTAATAAAAGAGTGTCCTCCCTATGGGTTGACTTCCTGCTAAGTCTTCATTGTTCAGCTGCTGGAGAACATAAGCAAAGTTTGGATTTCTAACGTTAATCTGTTTTACATTAGTCCTAACCACATCACAAGTATCCCTCCCTATCTTATTTTACTTTATAATTAAAAAGTCCATGGGTGGGGTTATAGTCACCATCACGGTAGTTGGAGAGGGCAATTAATTAATTAATTAGTTATTTGATTATTTAAATTCCATCTGTCCTACCATTTCACACTGGCAGAATTACCCATTTGTTGAACTACTGTTAGAACTAAGGGGGAAAATATTAACGCTACAAATCCAAGACTCACACACAGACCTGATTGGTGTTCAATGGTTTATCAAGGTGATGAGACTTCAAGACTTCCTCCAAGTTAAAAGGATTGGCCACTAATTGTTTGCTGCTGCACATATGCTGTAAGTATCCCCGCCTGTCACGCGGGAGACCGGGTTCGATTCCCCGACGGGGAGGCCTTGCATTTTTCTTAGTAGAAACGACAATGTTAATAAAGAAAGAGAAAATATTAACAGCCTCATAGAAAATATTGAAGAAACCTGGAGAAATGAACCGTAGCATTTGTTCACTGTGCTTGGCAAGCTGGCAGCTCCTGGCCGGTTAGCTCAGTTGGTTAGAGCGTGGTGCTAATAACGCCAAGGTCGCGGGTTCGATCCCCGTACGGGCCATTCTGCTTTTTACCTCTATGTAGTAAAGGTGGCTTAACAAGTAAAATTCTGCTTAGATGTATTGTAGCAAATGACGGGATTGTGGCAGCAAATAGCATTTGTATCATTTCTGCTCACATATAGCATAGTGCCATCTCAGGGCACGCTGTGTTGATGTAAAGCGCTATATTCTTATCTTTTGCGCTTTTCTTCCCAAATGGACCATTTCAAACAAAAGGAATGTTTGTCGGTTGAAATTTAACAGTGAACAATCCTTTTAGCCGACCGATGACAGACCATTATGGCCTGAAAAGAAGTCGGCCAGTGTTTAATATTTTTGTCCCATAGTCGGACAAAAGATCTTTCATTCGAAGAAAGATAGTTCATGGATGAAAGACCTTTCTTTGGAAGAACATTCCCAGAAATATCGTTGGTCCATCTCCTGCCGGGTTTCAGTCAATCAACACGTGTGGCCAGTTTCAACAACTGTACCGGCCGATATGGACCAAAATGTTTATGGCCACGTCAGCGAAACGAACCTTCACCAGATGTTTGCTTGTACAACTGCTGTTTAACCAGCTCATATCTCCTGCTGTTTAGTTTCCCCCAACCCATCCTCAGATGAGGAATCTAAATTACGCACTCCAAGACATTTCCAGGAGTCTAAAGATCTATCTTCAAACAACCAGTCAATTGAGGAAAATAGAACATTTGATTTATCCTCTTTTCAGGCTCCAAAAAGGCTAAAATGCCTGAAAGACAATGCTCAGTGGATGGATTGAGTTATCTTTTCAGCCCCAACAAAATGGGATCCTCCTTCTTTTGTTAAAGTCCATTCTACCTTTGCAGTTGTCACTTCTAGGGGGAGAAAAGTTTGATTCCCTTGAATCAAATGTCTAGCATTGCCTCCTGAAGCGGGCATTTCTCCTTTGCCAACTGTTCCAGGTTGAATTTTTTCAATTCAAAGAGGACTGCCTTTGGTCGCTCACTTCCGAGTTCTTTAATAAAAGAGTGTCCTCCCTATGGGTTGACTTCCTGCTAAGTCTTCATTGTTCAGCTGCTGGAGAACATAAGCAAAGTTTGGATTTCTAACGTTAATCTGTTTTACATTAGTCCTAACCACATCACAAGTATCCCTCCCTATCTTATTTTACTTTATAATTAAAAAGTCCATGGGTGGGGTTATAGTCACCATCACGGTAGTTGGAGAGGGCAATTAATTAATTAATTAGTTATTTGATTATTTAAATTCCATCTGTCCTACCATTTCACACTGGCAGAATTACCCATTTGTTGAACTACTGTTAGAACTAAGGGGGAAAATATTAACGCTACAAATCCAAGACTCACACACAGACCTGATTGGTGTTCAATGGTTTATCAAGGTGATGAGACTTCAAGACTTCCTCCAAGTTAAAAGGATTGGCCACTAATTGTTTGTTGCTGCACATATGCTGGGAACAGCACATAAAGGCAGCTAGGAATTTGTTGTTATTAAATGAAATGTAACTTTTCTCACAAAGAGGAGCTAGTATGGCAGTATGTTTGGTATCTAGCAACTTTGCTATGCAAGTAGTGTACAAATTGCTGCGTTTTTCCACTGGAAAAGTATCTGTATACTTTTGGCCACTACGTGTCTCCCTTCTACTAAATCTGCTGTTCACCCCCTGTTGTCATGCTTTTTCTGTCCCAAGTAACATAGGAGCAGAGAGACAGACTACAGGAAGTTGGGGGTGTCTACCTACCGAAGTGTGCTCCTATTTGCTCACCGGCAGCCTGCCTCTCCTAACAGCCAAACATGCTGCAAGGCAGCAGCTCATGTAAGTAAACTGAGCTTTTTCCAGCTGCTTAGTTCTGTGTCATGTCTCTCACTGCTATGCAATCCAGATATGACAAAGAACTAAGCATCCAAAATCAGGCTTTTGCTTTCCTATACAGTGCATGTAGGGAAGTGTGGGAATCAAAGTCTTTAAGTTCAATACTATTAGACTGACATCTAAGGGACAGGCCCCGGCTATGGAGACAGCAGAAAATAACAGAGCAGCAGCTGCAGAAATAGGGGGCATTGGACAGGGAAAATTTATCTGACAGCAGTAAGATGAGGCTCCTCTGGCACAGAATTGTTGGGCAATGAGGAAGCAACATAGTTTGCAGTGTTTGGTGAAGGTTCAGGTACGCTTTAAGCCATTGGTGCCAGTTTAACATGAGTACTTCTTGTTTATTAGCAGTTTCTCCTACCTCCAGGCCGATGCCATTGTTCTAAGAGGGCCGCTGATGCAGGGTCGTGCGACCCAACCCATCCATCAGCATTTCCTCGTTAGTATAGTGGTAAGTATCCCCGCCTGTCACGCGGGAGACCGGGGTTCGATTCCCGACGGGAGGCCTTGCATTTTTCTTAGTAGAAACGACAATGTTAATAAAGAAAGAGAAAATATTAACAGCCTCATAGAAAATATTGAAGAAACCTGGAGAAATGAACCGTAGCATTTGTTCACTGTGCTTGGCAAGCTGGCAGCTCCTGGCCGGTTAGCTCAGTTGGTTAGAGCGTGGTGCTAATAACGCCAAGGTCGCGGGTTCGATCCCCGTACGGGCCATTCTGCTTTTTACCTCTATGTAGTAAAGGTGGCTTAACAAGTAAAATTCTGCTTAGATGTATTGTAGCAAATGACGGGATTGTGGCAGCAAATAGCATTTGTATCATTTCTGCTCACATATAGCATAGTGCCATCTCAGGGCACGCTGTGTTGATGTAAAGCGCTATATTCTTATCTTTTGCGCTTTTCTTCCCAAATGGACCATTTCAAACAAAAGGAATGTTTGTCGGTTGAAATTTAACAGTGAACAATCCTTTTAGCCGACCGATGACAGACCATTATGGCCTGAAAAGAAGTCGGTCAGTGTTTAATATTTTTGTCCCATAGTCGGACAAAAGATCTTTCATTCGAAGAAAGATAGTTCATGGATGAAAGACCTTTCTTTGGAAGAACATTCCCAGAAATATCGTTGGTCCATCTCCTGCCGGGTTTCAGTCAATCAACACGTGTGGCCAGTTTCAACAACTGTACCGGCCGATATGGACCAAAATGTTTATGGCCACGCCAGCGAAACGAACCTTCACCAGATGTTTGCTTGTACAACTGCTGTTTAACCAGCTCATATCTCCTGCTGTTTAGTTTCCCCAACCCATCCTCAGATGAGGAATCTAAATTACGCACTCCAAGACATTTCCAGGAGTCTAAAGATCTATCTTCAAACAACCAGTCAATTGAGGAAAATAGAACATTTGATTTATCCTCTTTCAGGCTCCAAAAAGGCTAAAATGCCTGAAAGACAATGCTCAGTGGATGGATTGAGTTATCTTTTCAGCCCCAACAAAATGGGATCCTCCTTCTTTTGTTAAAGTCCATTCTACCTTTGCAGTTGTCACTTCTAGGGGGAGAAAAGTTTGATTCCCTTGAATCAAATGTCTAGCATTGCCTCCTGAAGCGGGCATTTCTCCTTTGCCAACTGTTCCAGGTTGAATTTTTTCAATTCAAAGAGGACTGCCTTTGGTCGTTCACTTCCGAGTTCTTTAATAAAAGAGTGTCCTCCCTATGGGTTGACTTCCTGCTAAGTCTTCATTGTTCAGCTGCTGGAGAACATAAGCAAAGTTTGGATTTCTAACGTTAATCTGTTTTACATTAGTCCTAACCACATCACAAGTATCCCTCCCTATCTTATTTTACTTTATAATTAAAAAGTCCATGGGTGGGGTTATAGTCACCATCACGGTAGTTGGAGAGGGCAATTAATTAATTAATTAGTTATTTGATTATTTAAATTCCATCTGTCCTACCATTTCACACTGGCAGAATTACCCATTTGTTGAACTACTGTTAGAACTAAGGGGGAAAATATTAACGCTACAAATCCAAGACTCACACACAGACCTGATTGGTGTTCAATGGTTTATCAAGGTGATGAGACTTCAAGACTTCCTCCAAGTTAAAAGGATTGGCCACTAATTGTTTGCTGCTGCACATATGCTGGGAACAGCACATAAAGGCAGCTAGGAATTTGTTGTTATTAAATGAAATGTAACTTTTCTCACAAAGAGGAGCTAGTATGGCAGTATGTTTGGTATCTAGCAACTTTGCTATGCAAGTAGTGTACAAATTGCTGCGTTTTTCCACTGGAAAAGTATCTGTATACTTTTGGCCACTACGTGTCTCCCTTCTACTAAATCTGCTGTTCACCCCCTGTTGTCATGCTTTTTCTGTCCCAAGTAACATAGGAGCAGAGAGACAGACTACAGGAAGTTGGGGGTGTCTACCTACCGAAGTGTGCTCCTATTTGCTCACCGGCAGCCTGCCTCTCCTAACAGCCAAACATGCTGCAAGGCAGCAGCTCATGTAAGTAAACTGAGCTTTTCCAGCTGCTTAGTTCTGTGTCATGTCTCTCACTGCTATGCAATCCAGATATGACAAAGAACTAAGCATCCAAAATCAGGCTTTTGCTTTCCTATACAGTGCATGTAGGGAAGTGTGGGAATCAAAGTCTTTTAAGTTCAATACTATTAGACTGACATCTAAGGGACAGGCCCCCGGCTATGGAGACAGCAGAAAATAACAGAGCAGCAGCTGCAGAAATAGGGGGCATTGGACAGGGAAAATTTATCTGACAGCAGTAAGATGAGGCTCCTCTGGCACAGAATTGTTGGGCAATGAGGAAGCAACATAGTTTGCAGTGTTTGGTGAAGGTTCAGGTACGCTTTAAGCCATTGGTGCCAGTTTAACATGAGTACTTCTTGTTTATTAGCAGTTTCTCCTACCTCCAGGCCGATGCCATTGTTCTAAGAGGGCCGCTGATGCAGGGTCGTGCGACCCAACCCATCCATCAGCATTTCCTCGTTAGTATAGTGGTAAGTATCCCCGCCTGTCACGCGGGAGACCGGGGTTCGATTCCCGACGGGGAGGCCTTGCATTTTTCTTAGTAGAAACGACAATGTTAATAAAGAAAGAGAAAATATTAACAGCCTCATAGAAAATATTGAAGAAACCTGGAGAAATGAACCGTAGCATTTGTTCACTGTGCTTGGCAAGCTGGCAGCTCCTGGCCGGTTAGCTCAGTTGGTTAGAGCGTGGTGCTAATAACGCCAAGGTCGCGGGTTCGATCCCCGTACGGGCCATTCTGCTTTTTACCTCTATGTAGTAAAGGTGGCTTAACAAGTAAAATTCTGCTTAGATGTATTGTAGCAAATGACGGATTGTGGCAGCAAATAGCATTTGTATCATTTCTGCTCACATATAGCATAGTGCCATCTCAGGGCACGCTGTGTTGATGTAAAGCGCTATATTCTTATCTTTTGCGCTTTTCTTCCCAAATGGACCATTTCAAACAAAAGGAATGTTTGTCGGTTGAAATTTAACAGTGAACAATCCTTTTAGCCGACCGATGACAGACCATTATGGCCTGAAAAGAAGTCGGCCGTGTTTAATATTTTTGTCCCATAGTCGGACAAAAGATCTTTCATTCGAAGAAAGATAGTTCATGGATGAAAGACCTTTCTTTGGAAGAACATTCCCAGAAATATCGTTGGTCCATCTCCTGCCGGGTTTCAGTCAATCAACACGTGTGGCCAGTTTCAACAACTGTACCGGCCGATATGGACCAAAATGTTTATGGCCACGTCAGCGAAACGAACCTTCACCAGATGTTTGCTTGTACAACTGCTGTTTAACCAGCTCATATCTCCTGCTGTTTAGTTTCCCCAACCCATCCTCAGATGAGGAATCTAAATTACGCACCCAAGACATTTCCAGGAGTCTAAAGATCTATCTTCAAACAACCAGTCAATTGAGGAAAATAGAACATTTGATTTATCCTCTTTTCAGGCTCCAAAAAGGCTAAAATGCCTGAAAGACAATGCTCAGTGGATGGATTGAGTTATCTTTTCAGCCCCAACAAAATGGGATCCTCCTTCTTTTGTTAAAGTCCATTCTACCTTTGCAGTTGTCACTTCTAGGGGAGAAAAGTTTGATTCCCTTGAATCAAATGTCTAGCATTGCCTCCTGAAGCGGGCATTTCTCCTTTGCCAACTGTTCCAGGTTGAATTTTTTTCAATTCAAAGAGGACTGCCTTTGGTCGTTCACTTCCGAGTTCTTTAATAAAAGAGTGTCCTCCCTATGGGTTGACTTCCTGCTAAGTCTTCATTGTTCAGCTGCTGGAGAACATAAGCAAAGTTTGGATTTCTAACGTTAATCTGTTTTACATTAGTCCTAACCACATCACAAGTATCCCTCCCTATCTTATTTTACTTTATAATTAAAAAGTCCATGGGTGGGGTTATAGTCACCATCACGGTAGTTGGAGAGGGCAATTAATTAATTAATTAGGTATTTGATTATTTAAGTTCCATCTGTCCTACCAGTTTCACACTGGCAGAATTACCCATTTGTTGAACTACTGTTAGAACTAAGGGAATATTCTCGCTACAACTCCAGGACTCACATAGACCTGATTGGTGTCTCAAGGGTCGTTGATGCAAGGTGATGAGACTTCAAGACTTCCATCCAAGTCAAAAGCATTGGTCACTAATTGTTTGCTGCTGCATATGTGGTAAGTATCCCCGCCTGTCACGCGGGAGACCGGGGTTCGATTCCCGACGGGAGGCCTTGCATTTTTCTTAGTAGAAACGACAATGTTAATAAAGAAAGAGAAAATATTAACAGCCTCATAGAAAATATTGAAGAAACCTGGAGAAATGAACCGTAGCATTTGTTCACTGTGCTTGGCAAGCTGGCAGCTCCTGGCCGGTTAGCTCAGTTGGTTAGAGCGTGGTGCTAATAACGCCAAGGTCGCGGGTTCGATCCCCGTACGGGCCATTCTGCTTTTTACCTCTATGTAGTAAAGGTGGCTTAACAAGTAAAATTCTGCTTAGATGTATTGTAGCAAATGACGGGATTGTGGCAGCAAATAGCATTTGTATCATTTCTGCTCACATATAGCATAGTGCCATCTCAGGGCACGCTGTGTTGATGTAAAGCGCTATATTCTTATCTTTTGCGCTTTTCTTCCCAAATGGACCATTTCAAACAAAAGGAATGTTTGTCGGTTGAAATTTAACAGTGAACAATCCTTTTAGCCGACCGATGACAGACCATTATGGCCTGAAAAGAAGTCGGCCGTGTTTAATATTTTTGTCCCATAGTCGGACAAAAGATCTTTCATTCGAAGAAAGATAGTTCATGGATGAAAGACCTTTCTTTGGAAGAACATTCCCAGAAATATCGTTGGTCCATCTCCTGCCGGGTTTCAGTCAATCAACACGTGTGGCCAGTTTCAACAACTGTACCGGCCGATATGGACCAAAATGTTTATGGCCACGTCAGCGAAACGAACCTTCACCAGATGTTTGCTTGTACAACTGCTGTTTAACCAGCTCATATCTCCTGCTGTTTAGTTTCCCCAACCCATCCTCAGATGAGGAATCTAAATTACGCACCCAAGACATTTCCAGGAGTCTAAAGATCTATCTTCAAACAACCAGTCAATTGAGGAAAATAGAACATTTGATTTATCCTCTTTTCAGGCTCCAAAAGGCTAAAATGCCTGAAAGACAATGCTCAGTGGATGGATTGAGTTATCTTTTCAGCCCCAACAAAATGGGATCCTCCTTCTTTTGTTAAAGTCCATTCTACCTTTGCAGTTGTCACTTCTAGGGGGAGAAAAGTTTGATTCCCTTGAATCAAATGTCTAGCATTGCCTCCTGAAGCGGGCATTTCTCCTTTGCCAACTGTTCCAGGTTGAATTTTTTTCAATTCAAAGAGGACTGCCTTTGGTCGTTCACTTCCGAGTTCTTTAATAAAAGAGTGTCCTCCCTATGGGTTGACTTCCTGCTAAGTCTTCATTGTTCAGCTGCTGGAGAACATAAGCAAAGTTTGGATTTCTAACGTTAATCTGTTTTACATTAGTCCTAACCACATCACAAGTATCCCTCCCTATCTTATTTTACTTTATAATTAAAAAGTCCATGGGTGGGGTTATAGTCACCATCACGGTAGTTGGAGAGGGCAATTAATTAATTAATTAGTTATTTGATTATTTAAATTCCATCTGTCCTACCATTTCACACTGGCAGAATTACCCATTTGTTGAACTACTGTTAGAACTAAGGGGGAAAATATTAACGCTACAAATCCAAGACTCACACACAGACCTGATTGGTGTTCAATGGTTTATCAAGGTGATGAGACTTCAAGACTTCCTCCAAGTTAAAAGGATTGGCCACTAATTGTTTGCTGCTGCACATATGCTGGGAACAGCACATAAAGGCAGCTAGGAATTTGTTGTTATTAAATGAAATGTAACTTTTCTCACAAAGAGGAGCTAGTATGGCAGTATGTTTGGTATCTAGCAACTTTGCTATGCAAGTAGTGTACAAATTGCTGCGTTTTTCCACTGGAAAAGTATCTGTATACTTTTGGCCACTACGTGTCTCCCTTCTACTAAATCTGCTGTTCACCCCCTGTTGTCATGCTTTTTCTGTCCCAAGTAACATAGGAGCAGAGAGACAGACTACAGGAAGTTGGGGGTGTCTACCTACCGAAGTGTGCTCCTATTTGCTCACCGGCAGCCTGCCTCTCCTAACAGCCAAACATGCTGCAAGGCAGCAGCTCATGTAAGTAAACTGAGCTTTTCCAGCTGCTTAGTTCTGTGTCATGTCTCTCACTGCTATGCAATCCAGATATGACAAAGAACTAAGCATCCAAAATCAGGCTTTTGCTTTCCTATACAGTGCATGTAGGGAAGTGTGGGAATCAAAGTCTTTTAAGTTCAATACTATTAGACTGACATCTAAGGGACAGGCCCCGGCTATGGAGACAGCAGAAAATAACAGAGCAGCAGCTGCAGAAATAGGGGGCATTGGACAGGGAAAATTTATCTGACAGCAGTAAGATGAGGCTCCTCTGGCACAGAATTGTTGGGCAATGAGGAAGCAACATAGTTTGCAGTGTTTGGTGAAGGTTCAGGTACGCTTTAAGCCATTGGTGCCAGTTTAACATGAGTACTTCTTGTTTATTAGCAGTTTCTCCTACCTCCAGGCCGATGCCATTGTTCTAAGAGGGCCGCTGATGCAGGGTCGTGCGACCCAACCCATCCATCAGCATTTCCTCGTTAGTATAGTGGTAAGTATCCCCGCCTGTCACGCGGGAGACCGGGGTTCGATTCCCGACGGGGAGGCCTTGCATTTTTCTTAGTAGAAACGACAATGTTAATAAAGAAAGAGAAAATATTAACAGCCTCATAGAAAATATTGAAGAAACCTGGAGAAATGAACCGTAGCATTTGTTCACTGTGCTTGGCAAGCTGGCAGCTCCTGGCCGGTTAGCTCAGTTGGTTAGAGCGTGGTGCTAATAACGCCAAGGTCGCGGGTTCGATCCCCGTACGGGCCATTCTGCTTTTTACCTCTATGTAGTAAAGGTGGCTTAACAAGTAAAATTCTGCTTAGATGTATTGTAGCAAATGACGGGATTGTGGCAGCAAATAGCATTTGTATCATTTCTGCTCACATATAGCATAGTGCCATCTCAGGGCACGCTGTGTTGATGTAAAGCGCTATATTCTTATCTTTTGCGCTTTTCTTCCCAAATGGACCATTTCAAACAAAAGGAATGTTTGTCGGTTGAAATTTAACAGTGAACAATCCTTTTAGCCGACCGATGACAGACCATTATGGCCTGAAAAGAAGTCGGCCGTAGTTTAATATTTTTGTCCCATAGTCGGACAAAAGATCTTTCATTCGAAGAAAGATAGTTCATGGATGAAAGACCTTTCTTTGGAAGAACATTCCCAGAAATATCGTTGGTCCATCTCCTGCCGGGTTTCAGTCAATCAACACGTGTGGCCAGTTTCAACAACTGTACCGGCCGATATGGACCAAAATGTTTATGGCCACGTCAGCGAAACGAACCTTCACCAGATGTTTGCTTGTACAACTGCTGTTTAACCAGCTCATATCTCCTGCTGTTTAGTTTCCCCCAACCCATCCTCAGATGAGGAATCTAAATTACGCACTCCAAGACATTTCCAGGAGTCTAAAGATCTATCTTCAAACAACCAGTCAATTGAGGAAAATAGAACATTTGATTTATCCTCTTTTCAGGCTCCAAAAAGGCTAAAATGCCTGAAAGACAATGCTCAGTGGATGGATTGAGTTATCTTTTCAGCCCCAACAAAATGGGATCCTCCTTCTTTGTTAAAGTCCATTCTACCTTTGCAGTTGTCACTTCTAGGGGGAGAAAAGTTTGATTCCCTTGAATCAAATGTCTAGCATTGCCTCCTGAAGCGGGCATTTCTCCTTTGCCAACTGTTCCAGGTTGAATTTTTTCAATTCAAAGAGGACTGCCTTTGGTCGTTCACTTCCGAGTTCTTTAATAAAAGAGTGTCCTCCCTATGGGTTGACTTCCTGCTAAGTCTTCATTGTTCAGCTGCTGGAGAACATAAGCAAAGTTTGGATTTCTAACGTTAATCTGTTTTACATTAGTCCTAACCACATCACAAGTATCCCTCCCTATCTTATTTTACTTTATAATTAAAAAGTCCATGGGTGGGGTTATAGTCACCATCACGGTAGTTGGAGAGGGCAATTAATTAATTAATTAGTTATTTGATTATTTAAATTCCATCTGTCCTACCATTTCACACTGGCAGAATTACCCATTTGTTGAACTACTGTTAGAACTAAGGGGGAAAATATTAACGCTACAAATCCAAGACTCACACACAGACCTGATTGGTGTTCAATGGTTTATCAAGGTGATGAGACTTCAAGACTTCCTCCAAGTTAAAAGGATTGGCCACTAATTGTTTGCTGCTGCACATATGCTGGGAACAGCACATAAAGGCAGCTAGGAATTTGTTGTTATTAAATGAAATGTAACTTTTCTCACAAAGAGGAGCTAGTATGGCAGTATGTTTGGTATCTAGCAACTTTGCTATGCAAGTAGTGTACAAATTGCTGCGTTTTTCCACTGGAAAAGTATCTGTATACTTTTGGCCACTACGTGTCTCCCTTCTACTAAATCTGCTGTTCACCCCCTGTTGTCATGCTTTTTCTGTCCCAAGTAACATAGGAGCAGAGAGACAGACTACAGGAAGTTGGGGGGTGTCTACCTACCGAAGTGTGCTCCTATTTGCTCACCGGCAGCCTGCCTCTCCTAACAGCCAAACATGCTGCAAGGCAGCAGCTCATGTAAGTAAACTGAGCTTTTCCAGCTGCTTAGTTCTGTGTCATGTCTCTCACTGCTATGCCATCTCAGGGCACGCTGTGTTGATGTAAAGCGCTATATTCTTATCTTTGCGCTTTCTTTCCAAATGGACCATTTCAAACAAAAGGAATGTTTGTCGGCTGAAATTTAACAGTGAACAATCCTTTTAGCCGACCGATGACAGACCATTATGGCCTGAAAGAAGTCGAGCCGTGTTTAATATTTTTGTCCCATAGTCGGACAAAAGATCTTTCATTCGAAGAAAGATAGTTCATGGATGAAAGACCTTTCTTTGGAAGAACATTCCCAGAAATATCGTTGGTCCATCTCCTGCCGGGTTTCAGTCAATCAACACGTGTGGCCAGTTTCAACAACTGTACCGGCCGATATGGACCAAAATGTTTATGGCCACGTCAGCGAAACGAACCTTCACCAGATGTTTGCTTGTACAACTGCTGTTTAACCAGCTCATATCTCCTGCTGTTTAGTTTCCCCAACCCATCCTCAGATGAGGAATCTAAATTACGCACTCCAAGACATTTCCAGGAGTCTAAAGATCTATCTTCAAACAACCAGTCAATTGAGGAAAATAGAACATTTGATTTATCCTCTTTTCAGGCTCCAAAAAGGCTAAAATGCCTGAAAGACAATGCTCAGTGGATGGATTGAGTTATCTTTTCAGCCCCAACAAAATGGGATCCTCCTTCTTTGTTAAAGTCCATTCTACCTTTGCAGTTGTCACTTCTAGGGGGAGAAAAGTTTGATTCCCTTGAATCAAATGTCTAGCATTGCCTCCTGAAGCGGGCATTTCTCCTTTGCCAACTGTTCCAGGTTGAATTTTTTTCAATTCAAAGAGGACTGCCTTTGGTCGTTCACTTCCGAGTTCTTTAATAAAAGAGTGTCCTCCCTATGGGTTGACTTCCTGCTAAGTCTTCATTGTTCAGCTGCTGGAGAACATAAGCAAAGTTTGGATTTCTAACGTTAATCTGTTTTACATTAGTCCTAACCACATCACAAGTATCCCTCCCTATCTTATTTTACTTTATAATTAAAAAGTCCATGGGTGGGGTTATAGTCACCATCACGGTAGTTGGAGAGGGCAATTAATTAATTAATTAGTTATTTGATTATTTAAATTCCATCTGTCCTACCATTTCACACTGGCAGAATTACCCATTTGTTGAACTACTGTTAGAACTAAGGGGGAAAATATTAACGCTACAAATCCAAGACTCACACACAGACCTGATTGGTGTTCAATGGTTTATCAAGGTGATGAGACTTCAAGACTTCCTCCAAGTTAAAAGGATTGGCCACTAATTGTTTGCTGCTGCACATATGCTGGGAACAGCACATAAAGGCAGCTAGGAATTTGTTGTTATTAAATGAAATGTAACTTTTCTCACAAAGAGGAGCTAGTATGGCAGTATGTTTGGTATCTAGCAACTTTGCTATGCAAGTAGTGTACAAATTGCTGCGTTTTTCCACTGGAAAAGTATCTGTATACTTTTGGCCACTACGTGTCTCCCTTCTACTAAATCTGCTGTTCACCCCCTGTTGTCATGCTTTTTCTGTCCCAAGTAACATAGGAGCAGAGAGACAGACTACAGGAAGTTGGAGGTGTCTACCTACCGAAGTGTGCTCCTATTTGCTCACCGGCAGCCTGCCTCTCCTAACAGCCAAACATGCTGCAAGGCAGCAGCTCATGTAAGTAAACTGAGCTTTCCAGCTGCTTAGTTCTGTGTCATGTCTCTCACTGCTATGCAATCCAGATATGACAAAGAACTAAGCATCCAAAATCAGGCTTTTGCTTTCCTATACAGTGCATGTAGGGAAGTGTGGGAATCAAAGTCTTTAAGTTCAATACTATTAGACTGACATCTAAGGGACAGGCCCCGGCTATGGAGACAGCAGAAAATAACAGAGCAGCAGCTGCAGAAATAGGGGCATTGGACAGGGAAAATTTATCTGACAGCAGTAAGATGAGGCTCCTCTGGCACAGAATTGTTGGGCAATGAGGAAGCAACATAGTTTGCAGTGTTTGGTGAAGGTTCAGGTACGCTTTAAGCCATTGGTGCCAGTTTAACATGAGTACTTCTTGTTTATTAGCAGTTTCTCCTACCTCCAGGCCGATGCCATTGTTCTAAGAGG
>JAKVIS010003929.1:0-15282 GCA_033119425.1 Bufotes viridis | reverse complement strand
TTCCCAGGTCTGGCTGAAGCCTGTAGTCCTTCTACAAGCTCTCCTCTTATCAGATAAGGCTTTCATTTATACACTGAGCAGACAGCAGATATCCCTGAGGTCTACATTCTCCAGCACTGCTAAGGGAGTGTCTGCCAAGCACAGGCATGTGGAGAAGGTCACACACACAGCCCAGCACTGTTATCTCCTGTCAGGAAGAACCTGGCTTTTTATACATTCCCTTACAATGCTGACTCACTATCAGTTCCCAGTGCACGCAGCGTGCTCCGTCCTCTCATCTAGTAGACGGAAGGAGCATAGCAACCTGATTTTATCTCAGGTAACAATAGCCAATACTGGGGACTTTTAGGTGGTTTTTAGGGGTTATTTATTAAACAATCAGAAATTAAAACAGGGCCAACAAGGTGATATTAAACAACAAAATCCAATAGTAAAAAAAAATAAAATTTGACAGTTATACTTTAAAGGATAACTGTCACATTTAGACCCAAATTTCAGTTTTCATATATGTAGTTACTAATATGATAATATTCCTGAATCAATAACTATTAGACTTACTTACCCCTTATTTAATAAGATTCAGCCCTTAGCAACCAGTCTGCATAAAACTGCAATTTCACTATTCTGTTAAAATGGCCGCCCTCAGCCCTGAGGCTAATCCATAGGACGCCTGCAGTGAAGTTAGTGAAGACCAGCTCTGTATAGGGGGGTCTTGCAGTGAAGTTCCCAGGTCTGGCTGAAGCCTGTAGTTCTCCTACAAGCTCTCCTCTTATCAGATAAGGCTGTCATTTATACACTGAGCAGCCCCATATCTTCTCTGAGCTGTATATTCTCCAGAACTGCTAAGGGAGTGTCTGCCAAGCACAGACATGTGGAGAAGGTCACACACACAGCCCAGCACTGTTATCTCCTGGCTTTTTATACATTCCCTTACAATGCTGACTCACTATCAGTTCCCAGTGCACGCAGCGTGCTCCGTCCTCTATCTGGTAGACGGAAGGGGCATAGCAACATGATTTTATCTCAGGTAAATATAGCCAATACTGGGGACTTTTAGGTGGCTTTTAGGGGTTATTTATTAAACAATCAGAAATTAAAACAGGGCCAACAAGGTAATATTAATCACCAGAATCTAATAGTAAAAAAAAAAAAAATTTGACAGTTATACTTTAAATACCTGTGGGCCCTGGAGAGGATCACGGTTCCTGGACAGATGTTTTTTGAAAAAGATTCCACAGGGGATGTATTTCTGTAGGATGATTAAAATTGGATTATCGTCCCTGCGGAACGTTAAGTGCTGTGAAGGTTGTACGTTAGAAGACATATTTGGTCTATTTGGGACATATTTAGGGGAAGGTGCAGTATTGGCCGGACAGATTCTTTGGCTGTGGTTGTTTTATTGCTGTATTGAATGAATAAATAAATGAATAGATAAATAAGAGGAAAACATTGGAATAACTTTTCTGTTATGGACTCAGATTACGGCGGGGATCTAGTTTATGCCGAGTGAATTGTATATGAAGCGGCGCGATATGCCAAGAAATATTTGCTGCACGTTATTTTTGTTCTTCAAAATGTTTGTAAGAATGAACATGATGTGCAGGGATGGAAGGGGGTTATATATCAGGATTAACCCTTGGAGCTGGGTAGTATGTATTGTATAGAAATAAGGACTGTATGTGACCCATAAATAATATTATGGAGTAATATGGTGCCCAGAGGAACTAGAGCATGTAAATATAATAACAAGTGGAGAGAGTTGTATGAAAAATGACAGAAGTTGCGGTACCTCTATTCACAATAGTAAATCTCCTGGTGGCGTGTCTCCTCTCAGCACGAGAGCTGAGGAAAAAAGGCGCGCTGTGGAATAAAAGGGTGGTGCGTGGGAGGGTAAAGGGGAGATTGATGGATATCACCACTTTGTTGATTGGCTGATCATATGTGTAGTGCTGCTGCCGTGGCAGCGCTGACCTTCCAAAGAGAGCCGGACCACACGGCAGCGCTGAAGGGATGGAGGGGGCGGGACCTGGTGTCAGAGCTCTGTCCTGCTGTCTTCACTAGTGGATGCGCGATCCTCTGTGCCGTTAACTTGTTGGTGAATACAGACTGAAATCTGTACCTGCCACAAGCTGGAAGGAGGGGAACAGGGGGAGGAAATAAAAAGTGGGGGGACCCTCCCCCTCCTCCCCCTGTTCCCCTCCTTCCAGCTTGTGGCAGGTACAGATTTCAGTCTGTATTCACCAACAAGGTAAAGTCAATCACAAGAGCAGATACTGAGGATTACAACCGGTATACAGGACAGGAGAAGTGGTACTGTGCAGTGTATATACAGAATAAGAGCAGATACTGAGGATTACACCCAGTATAAAGGAGAGGAGAAGTGGTACTGTGCAGTGTATATATACAGAATAAGAGCAGATACTGAGGATTACACCCAGTATACAGGACAGGAGAAGTGGTACTGTGCAGTGTATATATATACAGAATAAGAGCAAATACTGAGGATTACACCCATTATACAGGACAGGAGAAGTGGTACTGTGCAGTGTGTATATATACAGAATAAGAGCAGATACTGAGGATTACAACCGGTATACAGGACAGGAGAAGTGGTACTGTGCAGTGTATATACAGAATAAGAGCAGATATTGAGGATTACACCCAGTATAAAAGAGAGGAGAAGTGGTACTGTGCAGTGTATATATACAGAATAAGAGCAGATACTGAGGATTACACCCGGTATACAGGACAGGAGAAGTGGTACTGTGCAGTGTATATATATACAGAATAAGAGCAGATACTGAGGATTACACCCAGTATACAGGAGAGGAGAAGTGGTACTGTGCAGTGTATATATATACAGAATAAGAGCAGATACTGATGATTACACCCGGTATACAGGACAGGAGAAGAGGTACTGTGCAGTGTATATATATATATAGAATAAGAGCAGATACTGAGGATTACACCCGGTATACAGGACAGGAGAAGAGGTACTGTGCAGTGTATATATACAGAATAAGAGCAGATACTGAGGATTACACCCAGTATACAGGACAGGAGAAGTGGTACTGTGCAGTGTATATATATACAGGATAAGAGCAGATACTGAGGATTATACCCGGTATACAGGACAGGAGAAGTGGTACTGTGCAGAGTATATATATACAGAATAAGAGCAGATACTGAAGATTACACCCAGTACACAGGACAGGTGAGGTGGTACTGTGCAGTGTATATATATACAGAATAAGAGCAGATACTGAGAATTACACACAGTATACAGGACAGGAGAAGTGGTACTGTGCAGTGTATATATATACAGAATAAGAGCAGATACTGAGGATTACACCCGGTATACAGGACAGGAGAAGTGGTACTGTGCAGTGTATATATATACAGAATAAGAGCAGATACTGAGGATTACACCCAGTATACAGGACAGGAGAAGTGGTACTGTGCAGTGTATATATATACAGAATAAGAGCAGATACTGAGGATTACACCCAGTATACAGGACAGGAGAAGTGGTACTGTGCAGTGTATATATATACAGAATAAGAGCAGATACTGAGGATTACACCCAGTATACAGGACAGGAGAAGTGGTACTGTGCAGTGTATATATATACAGAATAAGAGCAGATACTGAGGATTACACCCGGTATACAGGACAGGAGAAGTGGTACTGTGCAGTGTATATATATACAGAATAAGAGCAGATACTGAGGATTACACCCAGTATACAGGACAGGAGAAGTGGTACTGTGCAGTGTATATATATACAGAATAAGAGCAGATACTGAGGATTACACCCAGTATACAGGACAGGAGAAGTGGTACTGTGCAGTGTATATATACAGAATAAGAGCAGATACTGAGGATTACACCCAGTATACAGGACAGGAGAAGTGGTACTGTGCAGTGTATATATATACAGAATAAGAGCAGATACTGAGGATTACACCCAGTATACAGGACAGGAGAAGTGGTACTGTGCAGTGTATATATATACAGAATAAGAGCAGATACTGAGGATTACACCCAGTATACAGGACAGGAGAAGTGGTACTGTGCAGTGTATATATATACAGAATAAGAGCAGATACTGAGGATTACACCCAGTATACAGGACAGGAGAAGTGGTACTGTGCAGTGTATATATATACAGAATAAGAGCAGATACTGAGGATTACACCCAGTATACAGGACAGGAGAAGTGGTACTGTGCAGTGTATATATATACAGAATAAGAGCAGATACTGAGGATTACACCCAGTATACAGGACAGGAGAAGTGGTACTGTGCAGTGTATATATATACAGAATAAGAGCAGATACTGAGGAACTCTTTATTAATTTTATACAAAAATACAAAAACTTTGCCATAAAAATTTCCAAACAAGATATAAAACAAGGAATAAAGTATATACACTCACCCTACTGGCCCAGCTACACGCAGACTCTCATTCATACCTACTACAAAAGAGAAAATGAAACCTAGCCGAACCTAAACATCCGATCCGGCTGAACCCCGACTATATACAAATTTATACAAATTGTTTCTAACAGAAAATAAATGACAACTTGTCACAATAAATAATAATAAACAAAAATTAAACAATCATAATATAACAATACATTTTTTTTCCAATTTAATTTTATTTATTTTTAATTTTTTTTTTTTATATATTTTTTTTTTTTTTTAAACACACACATATTATAAGAAATTACAAACCTATACTACCCCTACCAATCTATCTATCCCATCACCTTCACCCAGGGCCAACCTCCGCCTCTTGTCCCTCCATGAGGCCAGCCCTTCCTCCACCACCCACACCCAGCCCCTCGCCTCATGTCCTCCTATGTCCGCATAGTCCAGGGCTGGATGCAGGCCTCCCCACACAAAAATATGACCCCCCACCCCATCCCACCCAACCTAACTACACCCACTTACCCTATCATACAATATATACAACTTATACAAACAAACATAAATCTATACAAACCAATATCAAAATCCACCCGAAGGCCCAAGTTCAGTCATTTGCAAACCTTTCTTCAAAAACTCATCTTAAATACAAAACAAAAACCTAGTGTGAAAGCCTCAGCCCAACACCAGGAAAAGTGCTACTGAGGCTAAGGCACATCGAAGGTGAAGCCTCTCCAGAGGTAAGAGACCCCATCCGTACCCACCCTTTCGCACTCGAGAGAGCGAACCTTCACCAGGTCACCGAGAATGTTCCTACACACCTCTTCCACAGGGAGGACTTTCTGCTGGGTTGAAACTAAACACCGTGCGCTCCATGTGAAGTACCTGACCACTATGCTAACTATAAAAGCTGTGCATGGGTCCCTTCTTCCCAAACCTTTGAATGCTCCATAAGCCCACTCCGCATAGGAGAGGTTGGCTAGCCTAGGCCAGCCAATGGATGCACCCACCCGTTTGTATACCTCTGTATTAAAGGGACACTGAAGCAGGAAGTGCTCCATACTTTCCAGTATGTCGCCACACTCCTCCCGGGGACAACCCCTTTCATCAGAGTTCCTATACCTCAAGTTGCCCCTTACATACAGCTTCCCGTGAAAGCAGCGCCAAGCCAAGTCCCAAAACTTCAAGGGGATCCTTGCCGAATTTAACAACTGTAACCCCTTGTCTAGATCCCGGCTTGGGCAATCCTTAAGGGCCAGGGGCTTTTGGAAGTGGGTCAACAAGACCCTCTCGTCAAGGGATCTCCTTGACTGGGTCCTGATCTCCCTCACTCCCAAACCCCACCGGCGGATCACCTTCAGAATCGGGGTGACATAAGCCGGAAGATATCCATGAGGTGTACGCAAATCCTTCACTTGCCCTCCTGTCTCCCACTCCTGGAAGAAAGGCCGAAACCAACCCCTGCAAGAGACTACCCACGGAGGAGCCCTCTCTTTCCAGAGGTTTGCCAGGTTGATCTTAACAAAGGTGTTCACAAGGAACACCACGGGGTTGACCATACCCAACCCCCTAGTCTCCTCGTGCGGTATGTCACCTCTCTCTTGACTAGGTTCAGCCTATTCCCCCATAACAGTTGGAAGAACAGACTGTAAACCCGAGTCCAGAGAGGTTCTGGCAAGACACATACACTGGCCAAATAGATAAGCAAAGGGAGAAGGTAAGTCTTGATCAGGCTCACCCTTTCCCTGAGGGTCAAAGACCAACCCTTCCACTGGTCAACCTTCTGAGCAGCGATCTTAAGCCTGCTATCCCAATTTTGGGTGGGATAATCCCCATGGCCGAATTGAACGCCTAGGACTTTGGCTGACGACTGGGGCTCTGGGAGGGTGTCCGGGAGACCGAAAGATGGATCACCCCTCCCAGCCAGAGACTCTCACACTTATCCCGGTTAATCACGGACCCGGAGACTTCCGAGTAGCGTTCTACCTCCGACATCACGTATTCCGCCTCCCCTCCCGAGGACACGAAAACAGTGACGTCATCGGCATAAGCCACCACCCTCAGAGTGGCTTCTGGCTCCTCCAGACTCATCCTGACTCCCGCTAACGGCCCACGATCAATCCTCCTAATAAAAGGATCAATCGCAAACACGTATAAGAGCGGGCTCAATGGACAACCCTGGCGGACTCCAGACCCGACCTCAAAGGGCTGCCAGACCAACCGTTCACCAGCGGGAAACTCTCTGCCCCTGCATACAAGATCTTTAACCAATCGACAAACCCCCGGCAGGCCATATTTCAGAAGGACTGACCAGAGGTACTCGTGGTTAACCCGATCAAAAGCCTTTGCCTGATCTAAGGCCAGCATGTACCCCTTCCAGTTACCCGCCCTACCCTGCTCCACTGCCTCTCGGACACCGAGTACAGCACTAAACGTGCTTCGGCCTGGAACTGAGCAATGTTGGGTCTCCGAAAGGAGCCGGGGTGCAAACTGCACCAACCGATTAAACAGTATCTTGGCCAGGATCTTTCTGTCCGTACTGAGAAGCGCTATGGGACGCCAATTCTCAATACGGCTCGGATCTTTACCCTTTGATATAAGGATCAGAGCTGACCTCCTCATTGACCTCGGCAGAGCACCCGAGGATAGGCACTCATTTAATACCTTAGTCAAGAGGGAACCAAGAAGTCCTTAAAGGTCTTATAAAACTCGGATGTTAAGCCATCCGGGCCTGGCGACTTCTTTAGGGCAAGCCCTTCGATCGCCAGGCTGACTTCCTCTTCTCTGATTTCTTCTATCAAAACGCCAAGAGAAAGGTCTACTCTTGACTCAGGGATGGTTTCAGCCAGGAAAGCCGAAATCCTGTCCCGATTCAGATCCTTCTTCCTCAAGAGGCACGAGTAGAAGGACTTGACGATTTCAAGATCCCTGATCTGGACCTATCCAGAGATCCCGTACCATCGACCAGTCCCGTCACCAACTTACTTTTCACTGACATCTTACAGTTTCTGTAAGGGTCGGGCGAGCGGTACTTCCGAAATCCCTCTCAAAAACCAAAGATGTGTGCCTATCGTACTGGCACCTCTTAAGCAAAGATTTCACCCTGGAGATATCCTCTCGGCTACCTCCAGTCGAGACCAGTTGTTCGAGTTTCCTCCTCAGACCCTGATACAAGCGATACTTGTCCAGGGACCTGAGGCTCGAGAGCTGGCGGAAGAATTTTGCCACCCGATCTTTGAATATCTCCCACCACTCCGACTTAGTGTCACAAAGATCCAGCAACTCTACCTGAGTCTGAAGGAAGTCCTCAAAGGATTGTCTCACCTCTGCTTCCTCCAGGAGGGCCGAATTTAGCTTCCAATAGCCTCTTCCCATTTGGGGGATTCTGCAACATTCAAAGAGAACATAATCATACAGTGATCGGAGAATTCCACCTCTACCACCTTTAAAGGTGAAAAAGTAGTCTCCTCCTTTAAATAAAACCTGTCTATTCTAGACCTAATCTGACTACCTCTATAATAAGTGAAACCCCCGTGGCCTGGGGTGTGCCTAATGTGGACATCCACCAGGCGAGCCTCGCTAGCTATGCTATTCAGGGATACACTATCATAAGCCAGCCGGTCTCTGGCGCCTCCCGGTCTTGGGACCTTGTGACTGTATTAAAGTCCCCGCCAAAGACCACCTGCCGACTCGTAAAAGGAAAGGTTTGATCCTCAAAAGAGATGCTTCCGATCCCGCTTGGTTTGGGGACCATAGATGTTTATCAGGCGAAGCTCTTGACCCTTCATGAGGACATCTAAAATCAAACACCTCCCCATTTCTAACTCAATCACTCGTCGGCTTTCTACTGGTGCGGTAAAAGGACCGCCACTCCGCTATACGGCTCAGCCGCAAGAGACCAATATGATGGACCACACCTCCACTCCTTTTTGCTTTATATACAGCCGCCAAATCTGGCAGCCTGGTCTCTTGCAAAAATAAAATATCAGCTTCAACCCGGCTGAGAAAATCAAAGGCTGCAAACCTAGCCGCATCCGATTTAATACTGGCGACATTAATGGTCGCCAGGGTCAGCGAGTGAGTGCCGCCATACAGAGTGATTAAGTTAGACGGCCTTCTTCCTTCCCTTCCCATTCTTCTTCTTACCCCTCCGGGGCTACCCCTAAGGTGGCACGATTTCTTTTGAGAGAGACAGTGGTGTCCATCTCATTAGTCACCACCGCCTCCCCTTCGCACCACCCTTGTCATTCCCATTCGCAGTGTCTGGACCCGCCCCACCTCCCGAGGACCTTGCATCCTCACTGGAGGGGCGCGGGCCCTCCAGAGGCTCCTTCTCTTGCCCCTCCGGCTCCCCACCTTCGACCTCCTCCCCAGAAGAAGAGGAGGCGGAGATCTCATCAAGATGAGGTACCGGTTGGAAAGATCCAGGGAAGAGAGTCAGGATTAGAGAGGTCCAGGGGAGCTGGCTTCGCCTTCCGCAGCCACTCTGGTCGGGCTAGATTTTTTTGGTCAGACGTTTCCTTCTTGTTCTTTTAGACTCTGTCACACTCCCCTCTGTTGCACTCTCGTAGCAAGAGGACAGAGTCACCTCGGGACGGTCTAGTCTCCTGAGTTCCTCATTCACCTCGTTATCCCCCAGGGTCTCAGCTCTAGGAGAGGCATTCTCTTGGGAGGCGCAGGCATCACCCCAGGACGGGGTTCCACCTGTCCCCTCTCCATTTGACGCCTCTCCCTCCGTCTCTGCTGGGACGGGCCGTCTTTTCTCTTCATCGACCCCACTGCCCTGTCACCTTCGCCAGCACTCGCCTCGGCGGTGGGGGCCTCCCGGCTCACCTCCGCGCGTGCACGAGCCACGTTGGCGACAGAGCGTGGGCAACGACTGAGCGGGTGCCCTAGCTCACCACACAGGTTGCATCTAATCTGCCCACAAGATGCAGCTAGATGACCTTCACCCCCGCTGCGCGCACCTCTGCACTTGGCAGCTGGCGCTGAAGTGCGAAGGGCTGCCGCACTTGTAACACAGCTTAGGCTGCCCCCTGTAGAACACCATGATCCTATCCCGACCAAGGAAAGCAGATGATGGTATGTGGGAAACCGACCCCCTGAATGTTTCAACTTAATCTGAAACGTCCAGGCACCCGACCAGATGCCAAACTCATCCAGGTTCTTGCTAGGAAGACCCTGGACGTCCCGTACCTGCTCAACCAGGTCAAGATGTCAACACAAGAAAGTGATTCGTTACGGGTCAGAACGGTCACTTTCTTGACCTCATTCTGGCGGGTTATCGCTTGCACGAAAAACCCCTGCCAGTCCGGCTGGTCTTTTGCCAGTTCATACCCAGACCAGAAAAGTTCAAGACCCTCTGGCCGGGCAAAACTGACATCAAACTCCCGGGTGCCATACGGATGTATCAGGGCAAAGATGTCACATGCCCTGATGCCCATCTGAAAGAGAAGCTCTGCCACCCTCTTCCTGGTAGGGCACGCTTCATTGCCTCTCCATTTCAGACAGACAACATTCCGTCTGGTTGACCCGGGGCCGGTTGTGGGTGAGGACCAGGTGGTCTCGCCCCCGCCTTGCTTTCGGAAGGCACGCACGCCATGCCTGTCTATCCAGAAGGATAGATCCACCTGCTGCCCCCCTACTGTAATGGAATTCTCCCCTCTCCTAAGAGCCTCAAGAAGTTGCCGCTGCAAGTTACCGTCACCAGACATTGGTAATGGGGAGGACAATGGGGACCGCCCCTCCCCCTGCGCCGGCGACCACACCAGCATAACCTCTGCCAGGCGTAACTGACGCAGGAGGGGCAGCCGAACCGGGCCCACCCCCTCCCCCCCCAGACCTATCTACAGCAGGTGCCACTCCAGACCCCTCTAAAGGGGCTACATGAGGCGCACCAGCCACTTGTACAGTGGCCGGCCGACCTCCAACATTCACCCCTCCATCAGGGCCCGGAGCAACACCACTAACAGAAACAGTATTTACACTACTAGAAGTGACCACTTCTTCAGTGGCCACTGTCACACTCTCCCCTCCCCACACACACTACTGGGCCAGAGGGGACAGAGGTAACACTATTAGTTTTGTCCGGCATCTTCATGCTGGACACATTTTTAACTGTCTTTCCAGCCTCCACCTGGCACTTGTCCAGTGCACTAGCAGAGGTGCTCGGAGCCACCTGACCACCAACCATGTCCCCTTCGCCGCCCGTCCTGGGAGCCTTCCTGTCTGACCCCTCCTGCGTCTCCTCACCGCCCCTGTTACCGCAAACAGGGACGGCGTCCTGCGCCATCTTTGTCGCATCTTTCTCCCCACTCCTACGCACCGGTCCCACAGCAGAGACCGAGCCAGGGAGGATGGTGGGGTTCGTGCCCTGAGCTGGCTTTTCAGTTTGCCCAGGGCACGCAGGGTGGGTCACATAAACATACCTCACCTCTGGCTTCACTGGCTTTTTCTTCCTCCTCTTTCCCATCGGCTCATCTTCAGGTAATTCATTACCAAAGCAGATGTCCTCACGTATTTTGGGGGACTCCAGGTGGCGTATTTCGGCCATAAGTTGCCCCCAACTCCGCTGCTCTCACCGAACTCCCCTTCCTCATCAGAACTAGTGGGGGCAGGCATACCTGCTCTGCGGGGATACCTGTGGTGATACCTGTTTCCGCAGGCTGCCCCCCATGTCCGACTCTTCCTCCTCACTTGTGGAGTCATCTTCTTGTTGTTTTTGGCTTTTAGCCATTTCATTGAACCTTGCGTCATTCTTGAGCTTTTCCTTGAAGGGACCGCTGTTTTCCAGAATGGACGCCATTCGTTCTTTCAGTTCTTTAATTATGGCTTTCAGGCCTTTTATTTTATTTGTTATTTCTGGCCTGTTTTTCCTCGCCGCTTTGTCCACCTTCGCCCTCTCAAGCTTCAGGTTCTCCCTAATCTTCTTGAGGGTCCTGTTCGCTTCCTCATACTCCCGGAGGTAGGCCGTGATCCGGGAGCTGTAAGCGGTGATTAGTTCCTGGGACTTCATGGTGCCCCAGTCAGCCTCAACCGAGCCCGGCCCACCCCAGGAGCACTCTGCGTACCTCTTGGAGGGCTACCGTCCGCCCTCCTGGAACTGCCGGCGATGGACACGGCTTCACCTCCGGGGGCTGCAGGGGCCGCTACACCACGACTCCTGGAAGATCTTCTGACCCCCGGGGCGGAAGATGGAACTGAGGCCGGTAGCTCACCTCCCCTACCTCCCGCCGGCCTACCCGGGAAGTAGGATCCTGGGTCTTCAGTCGCTTCATTGCCCAGGACCCCACCACCTCCCTGGGGAGAGGCAGGGCCTGGGCTGGGAAAGGTGGAAAAATCCCTGGTAGCTTGTCAGCAATCAGCAGCTCCTCCAAACACAACCACACCCGTCGACTGGCTCCAGCACACTGAGGATTACACCCAGTATACAGGACAGGAGAAGTGGTACTGTGCAGTGTATATATATACAGAATAAGAGCAGATACTGAGGATTACACCCGGTATACAGGACAGGAGAAGTGGTACTGTGCAGTGTATATATATACAGAATAAGAGCAGATACTGAGGATTACACCCAGTATACAGGACAGGAGAAGTGGTACTGTGCAGTGTATATATATACAGAATAAGAGCAGATACTGAGGATTACACCCAGTATACAGGACAGGAGAAGTGGTACTGTGCAGTGTATATATATACAGAATAAGAGCAGATACTGAGGATTACACCCAGTATACAGGACAGGAGAAGTGGTACTGTGCAGTGTATATATACAGAATAAGAGCAGATACTGAGGATTACACCCGGTATACAGGACAGGAGAAGTGGTACTGTGCAGTGTATATATATACAGAATAAGAGCAGATACTGAGGATTACACCCAGTATACAGGACAGGAGAAGTGGTACTGTGCAGTGTATATATATACAGAATAAGAGCAGATACTGAGGATTACACCCAGTATACAGGACAGGAGAAGTGGTACTGTGCAGTGTATATATATATATACAGAATAAGAGCAGATACTGAGGATTACACCCAGTATACAGGACAGGAGAAGTGGTACTGTGCAGTGTATATATACAGAATAAGAGCAGATACTGAGGATTACACCCAGTATACAGGACAGGAGAAGTGGTACTGTGCAGTGTATATATATACAGAATAAGAGCAGATACTGAGGATTACACCCAGTATACAGGACAGGAGAAGTGGTACTGTGCAGTGTATATATATACACAGAATAAGAGCAGATACTGAGGATTACACCCAGTATACAGGACAGGAGAAGTGGTACTGTGCAGTGTATATATATACAGAATAAGAGCAGATACTGAGGATTACACCCGGTATACAGGACAGGAGAAGTGGTACTGTGCAGTGTATATATATACAGAATAAGAGCAGATACTGAGGATTACACCCAGTATACAGGACAGAGAAGTGGTACTGTGCAGTGTATATATATACAGAATAAGAGCAGATACTGAGGATTACACCCGGTATACAGGACAGGAGAAGTGGTACTGTGCAGTGTCCATATATACAGAATAAGAGCAGATACTGAGGATTACACCCAGTATACAGGACAGGAGAAGTGGTACTGTGCAGTGTATATATATACAGAATAAGAGCAGATACTGAGGATTACACCCAGTATACAGGATAGCAGAAGTGGTACTGTGCAGTGTATATATATACACAGAATAAGAGCAGATACTGAGGATTACAACCGGTATACAGGACAGGAGAAGTGGTACTGTGCAGTGTGTATATATATACAGAATAAGAGCAGATACTGAGGATTACACCCGGTATACAGGACAGGAGAAGTGGTACTGTGCAGTGTCCATATATACAGAATAAGAGCAGATACTGAGGATTACACCCAGTATACAGGACAGGAGAAGTGGTACTGTGCAGTGTATATATATACAGAATAAGAGCAGATACTGAGGATTACAACCGGTATACAGGACAGGAGAAGTGGTACTGTGCAGTGTATATATACAGAATAAGAGCAGATACTGAGGATTACACCCAGTATACAGGAGGAGAAGTGGTACTGTGCAGTGTGTATATATATACAGAATAAGAGCAGATACTGAGGATTACACCCAGTATACAGGACAGGAGAAGTGGTACTGTGCATTGTATATATACAGAATAAGAGCAGATACTGAGGATTACACCCAGTCTACAGGACAGGAGAAGTGGTACTGTGCAGTGTATATATACAGAATAAGAGCAGATACTGAGGATTACACCAAGTATACAGGAGAAGTGGTACTGTGCAGTGTATATATATACAGAATAAGAGCAGATACTGAGGATTACACCAAGTATACAGGAGAAGTGGTACTGTACAGTGTCCATATATACAGAATAAGAGCAGATACTGAGGATTACACCCAGTATACAGGACAGGAGAAGTGGTACTGTGCAGTGTATATATACAGAATAAGAGCAGATACTGAGGATTACACCAAGTATACAGGAGAAGTGGTACTGTGCAGTGTCCATATTGTGGGGAGTCGCTCTGGTAGATAGCGGTGCGGGTGCAGTACAGAGGCAAAACAAGGAGTCCAGAAAGTGCAATAAACAGTGTTTTATTCACACTTGCACAAAATAAAGGATAAACAGTCTCTTGGTGTTAATTCACACTCAGCAAACACAAAAGGCAAAACCAAAGAGTCCAAAACCAGGTTCAATCACCTGTGAGATGTTAGGTGCGCGTTCGCACCTGGCGGTCGGCCCAGCCGCAGGATAATCCACCTTCAGGCTTCCAGGTCGACTGCACGCCTCCTTGCTGGGCTCATCCTTCCAGCCCAGAGAGCTCCACAGCACTAGCAGCAGCTCCAGGACAATCACAGCCACACCTGCTGATGTGGCTGCCTTTAAAAAGCCCGGCAAAGTCCGGCCTGGACCGTGGGGAGTAGGCACCCACCCAACTCTTTGCCTACTCCCAGTAAGAGCCGGCCCGGATTGGCTTTGCAGCCAAACTAACTATCAATGTCAAGCAGCACTAGCTGCTGCTGACACATAAAACCCGGCTTTCACCTCACCGAGGCCAGGAACCTCGGTGACACGTATCTTCCGTCCATGGCGGCACCTTGCGCCCTCTTACAATATATACAGAATAAGAGCAGATACTGAGGATTACACCCAGTATACAGGACAGGAGAAGTGGTACTGTGCAGTGTATATATATACAGAATAAGAGCAGATACTGAGGATTACACCCAGTATACAGGACAGGAGAAGTGGTACTGTGCAGTGTATATATATACAGAATAAGAGCAGATACTGAGGATTACACCCAGTACACAGGACAGGAGACGTGGTACTGTGCAGTGTATATATATACAGAATAAGAGCAGATACTGAGGATTACACCCAGTATACAGGACAGGAGAAGTGGTACTGTGCAGTGTATATATACAGAATAAGAGCAGATACTGATGATTACACCCAGTATACAGGACAGGAGAAGTGGTACTGTGCAGTGTATATATATAAAGAATAAGAGCAGATACTGAGGATTACACCCAGTATACAGGACAGGAGAAGTGGTACTGTGCAGTGTATATATATACAGAATAAGAGCAGATACTGAGGATTACACCCAGTATACAGGACAGGTGAGGTGGTACTGTGTAGTGTATATATATACAGAATAAGAGCAGATACTGAGGATTACACCCAGTATACAGGACAGGAGAAGTGGTACTGTGCAGTGTATATATATATATATATATATATATATATATATACAGAATAAGAGCAGATACTGAGGATTACACCCAGTATACAGGACAGGAGAAGTGGTACTGTGCAGTGTATATATATA
>JAKVIS010003928.1:0-15381 GCA_033119425.1 Bufotes viridis | reverse complement strand
GCACACCATTCCTACATCTAGCTACCGCCTCGAATGTCATCTGTGTATTTAATTCCAGGTCCTCATAATAATGTTAATGATTTAATGCTAATAATGTATTTATGCAACGTTGACATGTAATGTGCCTGGTTTTCCAGCAGGTGAATATGTTCTGGCAAATCTTTTAGATAGGGATGGAACTAACCATTTCATTTATTCTCTCGCAAGGCGAAGGGCTAGTCCCACTTCCCACCAAGGGAGCAGGTTACCGAGGAAGGAGGAAGTTGAAGCTTAAAGTCCAAAGCGACACAACATGGCACAGTGAGGGAGCTTACCTCCATGCTGCAGAAGCCTCGGAGTAGCTTGCAGAGCACTCTGCCCCTTGTATTAATCTAATTAATACAGTGCTAATGTAGCATCCCCAAGTCAGGGGAGGTATGAGGGGCTGACCTGGGGATGCCAGTGATGAAGAGGCTGGCACGTGATCCTCTGGGTTCTTGAGGGACACAGCCAGGTGAGTGTGAGGTGCCCCTTGGTGTTTGTAGATTAACGTGCCTGTGTGTCCTGATGTCCGTGACGCCAGTGCCGGTAACGGTGGCACATGATTTGCAAGAGGAATAATTGAGGTGCAGTCTTGGATAGTAAACCAGAACTTCACTTTACTCTAACAGTAGAAACAGCATACACTCTCTTGACAGTTCCTTAGAAGACAATTGGTTTTCAGCAGATAACAGATTACAGTTCCAATATGGCAGGCACTTGTACAGCAAGGTGATGAGGGTTAACACAGGACTGCTGCAGCGCAGGCGGCTTACTCTCTTCCTGACTGATCCTGGCTGGCAAATATGCTCCAAGGCCCCAATGCCCTATCTCTGGCTTATCGTCCTTGCTATACTAATTGTATACACTCTCTGGTATTTGTAGGATCGTCTATGCTTCGGAATGTTACAACTAGCTCCTGCTGACTGCCACAGGCTGGCTGAGAACATGTATCTTCATGAACCTGGAGTCTGCATAAACTCTAGCCTGCTCTGGCCTCACCTATTTATATCCCAGCCTCTAGCTCCCCTTAGTGGCCTATAATCATGCATGATGCTCCCAGGTGCCAGGTGTACATAGAAGCACATTAAAGGAAAATGATATTACAATATATATCAACCAATCTCCCCAGCAGATGAGGGGAACGACAGCAGCCCAAGTGACTGTGGTGAAGCCCAGCCTTACACTCCGGGACACTAGCCAAGAGACTTCCTCAATGAGTAGAGGGAAAACGGAAAAATATACCTCCTCAGCAAACTATATTGAAGCCAAAGCTAGTTAGGAATGAGAGGAGCATTTTGAAGGCCTGCACCATATTGTATCATGCTGGAACCAAGTAAAGGAGAATTGCACTAAACCATTTAAATCGATTATACTGTCATATTCAAGTTATTCAAGTAAACACGATTGAAACATACCTAATTCTGGACTTCACATCACATTCAACTCAGTCTTTGCAACGTGAGACTGACCCCAGTAAGCCACAGCCTGAAGGTAGGAGCACCGTGGACTGACAAACATTAGGCCAGTATACCCTTGCATCCTACACTCTGGGACTACTCCAGTTGAGAGATCAGCGGTGCACATTGCACAGACTTACTGTGCCTCAGTATTAAAGGGCAGTCTGATATATTGCCTTGTGCATCTTGTTCAACTGCTACAGCATTCATAGTTAATCTGTTATTTTATACTTATACTTACTTTGTCTCAGACTCCGATTAAACGCAGTCTAATATTGCCATGTGCATCTTGTTCCACTGCTGCTACATTCTTAGTTAATCTGTTACATTACTGATACAGTTACTGTACACTATGACCATCAGACAGTTGCCTGGGCCCTCCAAAGGAACAGGAAGTGGCAAAAATGTTGCTGTAGCTGGTACAAGTATCAGCAAAGAAATGAGAGTGGTAGCAGCTGCAGCAACAGGCCAGAGCTGCCACTGTCATCCAGCGGTCGTATGTTTGACCAACAATCCAAAGCTGTACTGCAATGGTTGACTCACTTTTCAACATAATCTCATTACCAACAGATACACACAGCCAGGAATCAGTGGATTCCTCTGATACCACGCAACATGGTTCAGGAACCGCCTCTGTGCCTCTCATATGCCTGAACCTGCCTCTTGCTTTATTGCTCCTTCTGCTGGGGCCAAGAAATGGATGCCGCCATCTCTGCTCCACTTTTCTCATCGAGGATGAGCTTGAAAGGACAGTCTTGTGAGCACAGTCAGCAGTTACAGGCCAGCCCATACATGGAGGAGAAATCTGCTGCAGACTCCTCTAGGCATGCAACTACTGAGCAGCAGTCTGGCGGGAGTGACATGTTTCGAGAGGTCAGGGATGTGTGCGGGAGACACAAGCAGGGCCGGCACGCCCATACGCAGAATAGAGCAGCCAGCGTGCGCGCCCTGGGAAGGGCGCTGCTAGTGAGCGCCGTCTCGCCATGCTGCAGCCACCCGAGGCCTGAATTGAGCCTGGCGGCTGCAGCATTGCCCAGGCTGAAGCTGCGGTCCATGAGGCGCACCGCCCGGTGCAGCAAAAGGAGAGGAGCTGATGGGGAAAGACTCAGCGCTCCTCTCCTGTCACTCCATTATGCGTGGCCGAGCTCTTATGGTCCGCCGGGCACAGGAAACATCTGTCTCTGTAGCCCGGCCGGACTGACATGAAGTCGCACACAGTGTCGCTCCCTGTCAGCCGCCGCCTCGGCACAGGAAGCAAGCTCTGTACCCGTGAGCATAAAAGCCGCCGCGCACACCAGTAGCGGAGAGGAGGAAGAGAGAATGACAAGGGAGGGGAGAATGAAAAAGAGGGGAAAAGGAGACAAAGGGAGGGGGAGAGAGAATGACAAGGGGGAAAAGTGAATGCACAAGGGGAGAAAGCAGAATGACAAGAGGGGGGAGAAATGACAAGAGGGGGGGAAAATGACAAGAGGGGGGGAGTGTGAAGAATGACAAGGGGGGTGGAGAACGACAAGAGGGGGAGAGAATGACAAGGGGGGGAGGAAGAATGCCGAAGAGGGGGAGAGAAATGACAGGGGGGGGGTGGGAAGAATGACAAGAGGGGGAGAGAATGATAAGGGGGGGTAGGTAAGATACTGACAAGGGGGAGTGTGAAGAACTGACAAGGGGGAGAGAGAGAACTGGCGCAGAAGCCAAAGGGGTCTCTGCAGTTTAGTTACAGCTGATGATCTATCCTCTGATGATACATCATCAGCATCTGATCGGCCGACTGACACTCGGGACCCTCGGCCGATCAGCTGTTTGAGACGGAAGCGGCACTGCGAGGCGCCGTCGGCTTCTCACTGTTTACTGAGCTGCGAGGCGCGAGTGATCGCCACGAGCCAGATCACTGGCCTTGGCGGCGTTCAAGCTCTGTTCACTTGAATGAAGCTACTCCCACCCAGGCCAGTGATATTAGTCATGACATCACCGCGTAGAAGGCTGAGGCGCGCCGCCAGCCGCCGCCTCTCTAAACAGCTGGATTGGCGGGGGCCAAACTTTTCTGCCTAGGGCGGCAAAAATCCTTGCACCGGCCCTGGACACAAGTGATGATCGAAACAGATGTAGATGATGATAGCCGACAAGCATGTGGGAGACGGGTAAAGAGGGACATCATCATCATCATCAGGGGTGAGGGTGGCAGTGTGCCCTTTGAGACAGCAGGGTGGAAACTTGCCCATGAGACAGCAGGGTGGAAGCATTCGTGCAGACAGCAGGGTGAAAGCAGTGGACATCTGCAGTGAAAGACAGGAGGGGTACACTGTCTGCTACTCTGAAGACTACTTGTGAGGAACACACTAGCTGTGCACTGGTTCATAAAAGCAGCGGCTGGCAGGCATCAGGCAGTGTGGAGGGAAAATGCCATAGTAAGCAGGTGGGAATTTTCTCCAGGTCGCTGGGGACATTAGCGTGTCAATATGCAGGATGCTTAGGCAAGAGTGAGGCGCAGCCAGGGTGCTAATGTTGGCACAATGTCCCCAAGGCCAACACATGGAACATCATCATAAATTGACGGGGAAAACCATGCCACTCAGTTAGTATTACAGCCTGATGCATCAATAGTGTTAAGAGCGTAATATTCGCATAGCGAATCTTTTTAGCGAATTCCTACTGCATCTGGAATATGGGGAATATACGCCATATACTCGCCATTTCGAATACGCGCAGGTTTTTTTGGTTAGTTTTTTATTGTTATATTTTTTCTTTTCTACTTGCCAAAAGTAGTTCTAACATAATACATTCGCCAATCGTCATCTTCTATTTGCCAACCATAGTAAATCAGGTCGCATTGCGATTTCAACTTAGACCTGGTTTCCTCATGGTTGGCTTGGCAGAATTAGCGAATATGACGATGTAGATCGCTGTTATAGTTTCTCAAAACGAAGATAATCTGGTAGTTTCTCCATCTGTCTTTAGTTATTTATGCTGTCAATTCTCTAGCAATCAAATAGGAAGATTGACTATAGAGACAGTATGCTATTTCGCTATGCGATTATATTATTATTTTTTTGTTAATAAATAGAATAATTATAATAATTATCATGTATTATAATTATTCTATTTATTAAAAAAAAAGCAAAGAAATATAATCGCATAGCGAATTAAACACAGCTGTCTCTATAGTCAACCTTACTATTTGATTGCTAGAATTAGCTAAGTTGACTAATAGGTAGCTAAAACAAAGATGGAGAATACTTTGCTATCTTCGTTTTGAGGAATATGACGAATACATGAATTTACTCTTAAGACCAATAAATCCAATCAATGCTTGGTTTCAAGTTAAGAGAGCTTTATTGTCTATCTGCTGTCATTTTTTTCATGAATGAGCCTCTATGTTCAGTGATCAGGATGGTTCCTACCAAGGCATAACATAAATCATTACAAAAGAGATAACTAAACACAAAACTGAAGAACCAAAGTGTAACATAATACGCGATTAAGTGTCCATTCACACGTCTGCATTTCTGAATCTGCAAAATTGCAGAAAGGGTGCTGGACCCATTCATTTCCAATGGGGCCGCAAAAGATGAGGACAGCACATGGTAGTTCCATCTCCACGGCCCCGCAAGACAATTACTGTGTATGTACTCAAGGCAGTAAGTGGAGCACTAAGAGGGCAGCAGTACTGACGGGGCCAGCACTACTATAAGGGGGTACCAATGAGGGGCCATCACTACTGGAGATCAGTTTTCTGAGTCAAAAATCATTTTCAAATTACAGTAGTAAGAAAAAACAAGATGGAAAAACATCTAGACAGAAGGAAAGGAAACCATGGTATTCAGGTTTTTGTTACCTATAACAGTTGGCATTGCCACACTCTCAACATCTTATTTTTCTCAGACAAAATATTGGGTACTATCCATCTCTAACTGTAATTGTACCAGCATAAATCAAAAGAAAACCTAGCTTCAGCAGCAATTTTAATATTTTACTTTCTCAAGGTTCCTGCTCTATTTGCTTTAGGGCTTTTAATGACATAGATATTTTGGCAAGATTGAGCGAGGAGAAAGCTACGGAAATTGTGTAGATGCGCTAAAGATAATAGTCTTTGTCCTGTAGAATAATTTTGGGAAATAGCAGTTTAGCAAATAACAAGATGAGAGCGCATTTTGTCAGGCCGTCTGGAAGTCTTCCTGAAAGTCAATAGGGAATGAGTATAACTATGCTTTGTAAACATTTGATGGCTATTTTATTCACTCACAGCTATTTTCAGGCTACTTCTAAACATACACATAACTGCTTCATTGCTTTGATATTATAAGATATAATTCCAACCTCTAACAGAGCTCTGATGGTCCATTTGATAGCAAGGCAAGTAATTAATCCACATTAAGGGTCCATCCACGTCAGCAATTCTGCTCCGCATTTTGCGAACGGAATTGCGGACCTATTAGTTTCAATGGGGACAGACGATGTCCTGCCGGGTCCGCAATTGCGATCCGCACTTCCGGTCCGCAACTGCGTTTCCTGAAAAAAATAGAACATGTCCTATTCTTGTCCGCACTACGGACAAGAAAAGGCATTTTCTATGAGAGTGCCGGCAATGTGAGGTCCGCAAATTGCGGAACGCACATTGCCGGATGTCCGTGTTTTATGGATCCGCTGATCCGTGATCCGCAAAACACATACGGACGTGTGAATGGACCCTAAATCCAAGCAAGTTGATCTATGAATTTATTAAGCTATAAAACAGGTTTGGAACATATAAAAAGAAGTACAAGAAGTTGGAAAAGACAAAATGTAGACATCAAAGTCCAATTTCTGATTCTATTGTATCGAGACCAAGGGCTTTGTTGTCCCTCCCAGCAAAGACAGCTTACAGTGTAAATGCATATAAACAAACACATACAGCTTAACCCCTTCAGCCCCACAGGTTTTTTCCATTTTTGCGTCTCACATTTTTCAACTCCCTGGCCTCTCTGGGGCCATAACTTTTTATATTTCCTGTTCACTTAACCTTATGAGCTCTTGATTTTTGTGAACAAGTTGCACTTTCTAATTCCACCATTTAATATTGCATATGATATAGTGGTGAGCTGGAAAATAATCCAAATGGGGTGAAATAAAAAAAAACGCAATTCCACAACAGATTTATAGAGTTTTGTTTTTACGGCATTCCCAGGTCAGCATTATTCTCCAGGTCAGCACAATTACAACATACCACATATATATAATTTTTCTTGCATTTTTATAGTGAAAAAAACTAGAAAATATATATATTTTTTTTTGCCATATTCTGTCCCTATAACTTTTTGTAGCTATGTGTATGGAGATGTGTGAGGGCTCTTTTTACAGGGCAATCTGTACATTTCAGTGATACCATTTTGGGTTGTGTATGACTTTTATTAAATTTTTGTGGGTGGAGAAGTGAACAAAAACTGCGAACTTTCCATTTTGACTTTTTTCCCATTTTGCTGTGGGATACATATTTTTATATTTTAATGGTATAGGTGTTTTGCAGCAATGTCAATGAGGTGTTTATTTTCATTTTGAGGAAAAGGGGGATGCTTTGAATTTTTATATATTTTATTTTTTACTTTTAAAAATATTTATTTATTTAATTTTACATCTTTTTATAGTTGGCTGCTGCACACATCACCTCCCGGAGCACACCCGTTTTAGCGTGTCCAGATGCCCTGGTCACATTAGACCACAGCATCTGAAGGGTTAAAAGTCAGTGACTGGCATTGCCGCTGCTCATGGACATTAGCCATAGGTGTCTGCTGTAAGAAACAGCAGGCATCCGGTGGCAATGGTGCCCGCTGCAATTGCGAGCAGGCGTCATCTTTAAAGTCCTGGCCAGCGCCAGGCCAGCTGTCATGAGAATAACTATGTTTAAGAGATTATATGTGTGATTCTTACAGTGCATTTTTGAAAGTCTCCTAACCCCTTTTCACATTTTGTTGTTGTGGCTTTGTGCTAAAAAAATAATAATTCCTCCATCAATCTGCACTCAATACCCCATAATGAGAAAGTGAAAACAGAATTTGAGAAATGTTTGCTAATTTATTAAAAGGGAAAATCTAAAACATTACATGGACATAAGTATTCAGACCCATTGGTTTATGACTCTAACATTTATCTCTATAGAGAGCCTCAGGCGGCTGCAGCACTGCACGGGCTGGCGCTATCACATGAGGGCGCACCGTCTGGGCGCGGCATGAGGAGAGGGACTGACAGGAGGGAAGTGCCAGCACTCCTCTCCTGTCAGTCCCTCTGGTGTAGCGTGGCCAAGCTCTGTCCGGGTCCGTGGGTACAGATGCTTTGCTCCTGTACCCGGCTGGACTGACAGGAAGAGTGACAAGGAGGGAGGGTCTAAGAAAGAGAGTGACAAGGGAGGGAGGGTGGAATGAGAGTTAAAAGGGAGTGAGAGGGGAAATGAGAGGACAAGTGAGGGAGGGGTCAGAATGAGAGTGACAAGGGAGGGAGGGGGAATGATAGTGACAAGGAGGGAGGGGGAAAGAGAGTGACAAGGAGGGAGGGGGGATGAGAGTTACAAGGGAGGGAGGGGGATGAGAGTGACAAGGGAGGGGGAGAGGAGTGACAAGGAGTTGGGGGTGAGAAAGAGAGTGACAAGGAGATGGGGTGAGAAAGAGAGGACAAGGGATGGGGGGAAATGAGAGTGACAAGGAGGGAGGGTTGAAATGAGAGGGACAAGGGAGGGAGGGGGGAGAATAGAGTGACAATAGAGGGAGGGGGGAGAAGAGAGTGACAGGTGGGAGAGTGACAAGGGAGTGGGGGAGAAGAGAGGACAAGGGGGGAAAGATTGACATCCATCACACACACACACAATGCAACCCCTTACACACAAAGACAATGCACCCTTGCACACATACACAAAACACACAATGCATCCCCTTACACACACAGAGAACACACAAGACCATGGGAAGCCAGACTGCAGCTAGAGCCCATACCATCTGGCTGTAAGTAGGCAATCTAGTATATTATTCGTGGCACTAGTCTCTAATTTACCTCACATTAAAGGGAAACTATAGTCTCCAGAACCACTGTACTGTAGTGGCTCTGGTCCTTATAGCCTGTCCCTGCAGGCTTTTTTAATGTAAACATGCACTGTGTGCAGCACTGGCGTTAGTTAATGTGGCAGATCATATGGGTGGGGCATTGTGATGTCACATGGGGGAAAACTTTCTTTACCTAGGGTGGCAAAAATCCTTGCACCGGCCCTGTTTAAGATGTTTTTACACCTTGATTGGAGCTCTACTTGTGGAAAATTCAGTTGAATGGACATTCATTTGGGAAGCCTGGCATGGATGTGTTAACAGAGTGGGCACAAGTGGAAGAGTGAAGTACTGTGGAGCTCCTGCCTGTACAGCGTGGCTGCAGGGGAATCAGCACTCCCATATACAGTGGTGTACGGAGTACAGATTCTAAAGCACAATAGGCACCTGAACATCATCTACCTATTTCGCTAGGAAAACAAAACAAAAAAATTAATGCATATTATAAAAATTCTTTTCAGGACATTTAGAACATGTTTATGAATACTAATCGTATCGCTAACTGAGCATTAGCAAATACTGTAAATAACTGTAGCTTTATGTCATGAATATTTCATTCCCTCACTGCCAGATACTGTACTGCAGTGGTTTATTGCTCTGCTAGCGAAGACTACAATGTATATCAAAATGCTTCCAATATCATCACCTGCAAACCACAGAATTGTCTTTCTGGCACGATGCAAATAAATTGGCTTTGAAGGGTCTAGTAATTAAGACAACTGATGACAGTTACCTTGTCATCTTTCACATTCATTCTTCCATGCTGGCGTCATACACACTGACTTTATTGTTATGTCTTCTCATAGAGGCTTACATGTAAAATTTCAATACTTTATTGATGCAAGAAAATAAAAATAAAAGATCACATCATATTAACTGATGCTTCAAGAATGGCATAAGAAGGATTATATTATACATCTTATATTATAAATCTTTCTTAGAGATGAACTAATTTAATATTATTTTTCATAAACTGCAATAGATGATACATAAACCAACAGAATATTTGAAAATACTGTGGACAACCTGTCGCCATTCTAACTCTGCTTGATGTCTGCTGCTCTAAATGTAGAATAAGAGAAAGGCATTGTGGTGCCCATATTAAATGTCCTCCACAGGTAATTATAGACTAGTTAGTTTAACTTCTGTCATGGGAAAAATGTTTGAAGGACTGTTAAGGGACAATATACAGGAGTATGTGATTGTAAATAATATTATAAGTGATAACCAACATGGGTTTACCAAGGACAGAAGTTGTCAGAATAACCTGATTTGTTTTTATAAGGAGGTGAGTAGTAGCCTTGACAGAGGGGCGGCTGTGGATATAGTGTTTCTGGATTTTGCTAAGGCTTTTGATACTGTCCCTCATAGACGTTTAATAGGTAAAGTAAGGTCTATAGGTTTGGAAAGTATAGTTTGTAATTGGATTGAAAACTGGTTGAAAGACCGTGTCCATTGTGGTCAATGATTTCGAGTCAGAATGATCCCAGCCCAGGTTATAAGTGGTATACCTCAAGGTTCAGTGCTGGGTCCTCTATTACTTAATTTATTTACTAATGATATTGAGGACGGAATTAATAGCACCATTTCTATTTTTGCAGATGACACTAAGCTATGTAGTGCTGTGCAGTCTATGGAAGAGGTCCATAAAATACAAGCTTTTTTTTTTAGAGTGAAGTACCGCACACCTCCGTTGCTGGTGCTCGCAAGGACTTGTCAGTCATGATCCAGTAATAAAGAATTGCTGCAACACAGCTTTCAATTTGCAAGTGATTTACATGATTTATTGAGTGGTTTTCAATGTATTGCAAACATGATCCAGCTTAATTATCCATATATGTCACATGCGAGAAATTTAACCGAACGCTTGGCCTAGGTCGGCCTTCATCAGCGGTAGGGAATCTGTGATGAAGTGAACATGACGTGAGTAATAGGTATATTAATTCTGGACCTTAGAGTTGCAAATACATGTATTATAAAATATAATATAACTTTACATGAGAAACCGTTACATGATCAAGCAGTCTATGGGGTACATGTCTGTATAGAGGAAAAATCATCGAGTAATCCTAGGTGAGGCAATGTAATGTATACCTAATATATTTATATGTATACCTAATATAGTGGATGCAATGGGGAAATATATCATTTAATGCGTGGAATATAGGAGATGAATGTGTAACCTATTCCTGTGTCTGTATAATGTATATATGTGAATATATTAATCTCTGTCTGTATTTGATGTATAGCCCTGAGGTTAGTCCAGGGTATATGCGGTATCATAAGTATCATGTATATACATTTAAACACATGACTATGTGTATCCCCCTGTTTTAGAGCCCAGTGGATGTCACTTGCAGTATAAAATCAGCCGACCAAAATGCAGGTATGTAATATATAGCAGGATAAATTGGATATACCATCATAAATTGATATAACATTATATATTGAATGAAGTCATGTCTTATTCAGCCATATTGTATATGCCAGAAAATTCTACTCTCGAGGTGACCGAGGATCGGCGTGCTGGATCAGCAGGCTTGCGGCCTGTGTGGATGCCGCTTAAAGAATGTAGTGGCTGTAGGGAGGCGTTGCGCGGCGTACGGGGGTAGAGGTGGCGCAGCGCTGCGCTCCACCTGCGTGCACGCTAATCACCGCCATCGGGCGCGGCGTGCGGGGGTCACGTGACCGAGGCCAGCGCCGTGCCGCTGCATCACCTGCATCCCACGCGACTCCCTGGTTTGATGCTATGACAGGGGCGGAGTAAAAAGTCCCATAACAGAGACTGAGTTCTATATGTGATGGCCAGAGAAGAGGAATAAATGAGGAGGATAGAAGCAAGGAAATCTATATTTGGGAAGGGATTATATGAATGTCTGGATGTATATACAAAGTTACTATGTGTTACTGGACGTGTATGGCACATAATAAATATCATATATTTCAAGAGAGAGGTTACCCACAAGACATTTTAGACTTGGCTAAGAGGGACATTGAACGGACCCGTCCCCTATCACGGCTAATACAAAACGCATTGCTTGTGTCACTCCCTATCATCCCCTCCTACCTAAGATTCATCAAGCTGCTAAGGAAACACTGGCCACTTTTTCAAAAGGCTCATCCGGAGGTGGAGGAATTCCACCAGCCTCCATTGGTTTGCTATAAAAGACCCCAAAACATCAGGGACAAATTGGTAAAGGCGGACATTGGTAGCCTCGCAAAACTACCTAGACAAATGTTCCTTAAAAGCCAACGACATGGAACATACCCATGCCTCCATTGCGCACAATGTTCCAGCGTAATTAAAAGAGAATACGCCTCCCATCCACATACGGGACGGTTGTTTCCAACAAACGCTTTTTTCACATGCGATTCGAGCTTCAGAATATATTTACTCAAATGCCCGTGCGGACTCGCAGCGCGACCGGGGAAACAACGCAACACGCCCGGGATAGGATTAGTAAACATAAATCCACCATCAGGCTGGAACATACAATGTTACCAGTTCCACATCATTTCAAAGAGAAAAACCATCGTGTTTCACAACTGCGATTTCAAATTTTAGAACAAGTGGACATTCCAAGGCGTGGCGGTAACCGGACTTTATTACTTAAACAGAGGGAAGCCTCATGGATCCATAAACTCGGAACTTCGCACCAAATGACTAAACCGAGAATGTGACTTTTTCATTAATATATGAACAACTTCTGGTGATAAGATTTTGTGTTTCTGCTTTCCACGAATATTTAAATTGGTGTGATTAATAACCATTTTTATTTCCTTTCAGACTCGTGGATCCCAATTATATTCCATTCATATCCTGCTGGGTGAGATAAATTCTCCTTTGATCCCCTCTATATTTATATTTTATACTAACACAACACTGTGTATATGTTTTTTTCTTCCACTAACCTACTTCTTTTGCTTACCCCCTATTTATAATCCATATTATATGTGAAAATGCCATATATTTTAGAGCCAAGATTATTATGAGTCTTTTGATCTTTATTATGTGCCATACACGTCCAGTAACACATAATAACTTTGTATATACATCCAGACATTCATATAATCCTTTCCCAAATATAGATTTCCTTGCTTCTATCCTCCTCATTTATTCCTCTCTCTGGCCATCACATATAGAACTCAGTCTCTGTTATGGGACTTTTCTACCCGCCCCTGTCATAGCATCAAACCAGGAGTCGCGTGGGATGCAGGTGGTACGCAGCACGGCGCTGCCTCGGTCACGTGATCCCCGCACGCCGCGCCCGACGGCGGTGATCGCGTGGCACGCAGGTGGAACGCAGCGCTGCGCCACCTCTACCACGTGACCCCGCGCGCCGCACCCGACGCCCCTACAGCCACTACATTCTTTAAAGCGGCATCCACACAGGCCGCAAAGCCTGTGATCCAGCACGCCGATCCCCGGTCACCTCGAGGTAAATTTTCTGGCATATACAATATGGCTGAATAAGACATGACTTCATTCAATATATAATGTTATATCCAATTTATGATGGTATATCCAATTTATCCTGCTATATATTACATACCTGCATTTTGGTCGGCTGATTTTTATACTGCAAGTGACATCCACTGGGCTCTAAACAGGGGGATACACATAGTCATGTGTTTAAATGTATATACATGATACTTATGATACCGCATATACCCTGGACTAACTCTCAGGGCTATACATCAAATACAGACAGAGATTAATATATTCACATATATACATTATACAGACACATGAATAGGTTACACATTCATCTCCTCTATATTCACGCATTAAATGATATATTTCCCCATTGCATCCACTATATTAGGTATACATATACATATATTAGGTATACATTACTGCCTCTACCTAGGATTACTCGATGATTTTTCCTCTATACAGACATGTACCCCATAGACTGCTTGATCATGTAACGGTTTCTCCTGTAAAGTTATATTATATGTTATAATACATGTATTTAGCAACTCTAAGGTTCAGAATTAATATACCTATTACTCACGTCATGTTCACTTCATCACAGATTCCCTACCGCTGATGAATGCCGACCTAGGCCGAACGTTCAAGTTAAATTTCGCATGTGACATATATGGATAATTAGCTGGATCATGTTTGCAATACATTGAAAAGCACTCAATAAATCGTGTGAATCACTTGTAAATTGAAAGCTGTGCAGCAATTCTTTATTACATAAAATACAAGCTGACTTGAACATTCTGAGTGATTGGGCATCGACTTTACAAAGCATTGGTATGGCACTCATCTGGAATATGCAGTTCAATTCTGGGCACCAGTCCAAACCAGTTAAATTAAACAAAACATTTTTTTGTCACCAGTGATATTAGATATTAAACAATAACCAGCCTAGATCACCATGGATAATAGATGTCAATATTAACCTCCTTCATTACTCTAGACCAGTAGCTTCACACAGTGTGCTCTCCAGCTGTTGCCACATCTCCCAGCATGCCCGCACAGCCGAAGGCTGTCCGGGCATGCTGGGAATTGTAGTTTTGCAACAGCTGGAGGCACACTGGTTGGGAAACACTGCCCTAGACCATCAGAAATAATAGGTGTTGGGGGCGGAGCCTGGCCGTCAGAGTGGATGGCTGTGTGACTGAGCAGCTCCTCCACGACCTGGCATTAACAGCCTTCTAAATTGCAGTGACCCACTCAGCAATGGTCAAATACGGGAGGGACAGAGGTCTGGAACCTCCGGACACACCAAGATCCCACAAAGGGCAACAGGACATGCAGAAATTTCTCAAGAAGAGGTCCTCGCACTCACCCGGCGCCCATGCCAAGATGGCGGCGGCCCGCATGGTGGAAGCGGACGCTGAAGAATCTGAAGCTGACAGTGAGCGATGTGTAGGCCTGGAAGACCAAGACCCGGCCCCAGTCTCCAAGTCTTTTTCTGACAAAAGTGCTCGGCCAGGCTCTTGACAAGGCGATCAGGCCAGTGTTGACCGAATTGGCAGACATCAAGACGGAGATCTCCCAGGTCGGCCACCGGGTTGAGGCCCTGGAACAAGCGACGCAAGACCTGCGCCACATGCCACGGGAATGGCGGACTGCCTGAATGGTCATGCAGCTGAGCTCAATAGAGCTTTCCTACTCCTGGAAGACCAGGAGAACCGCAGCCGACGGCGCAACATACGTATTAAAGGCTTGCCGGAATCCTGGGCTGCTGAATCGCCACGCCAAGGTCGCCCAAGAAATATTCACGGACCTACTGGACACAGACTCTACTGCGTCGATTGTCATAGAAAGGATACACAGAGCCTTGAGGCCCCAGCCGCGACCGAATGAGAGGCCAAGAGATGTTATTTGTGGCCTGCTGTCATATGTTGACACTGCGCGAGTCTTGGAGGCGGCTCGCAATAAAAGCAGAATTATGTACAGCGAGGCAGACATTTCTATCTATCAGGACATAGCACCTTCTACACTCGCGAAGCGACGCCTGTTAAGGCCGCTCTTGGATGCCCTGCGAGCACAGAAATTACCGTACGCTTGGATGTTTCCATTCGGACTCTCCATCCTTAAGAATGACAAACGCATCGTCATCCATTCTCCAGAAGACCTGGATAAAGCCTGGGAGCATATTGGCATACCGCCTCTTGGACATTCCATCATGGCTCCCGTTGCCTGCCCTGCGAGCTCCCGACTTTACCGCAGCAAGAACCCTGGAGGAAAATCCAGCGCATGAAATCCAGCAAAACTGCTAGACGTCTGTCGGGAACCGGAGACCAGCCGACCTGAGGAACCTCTGTGCTCCGTTTTGGTTTAGTATAATTGGGGTCTGAGAGGGAATGTTGTTAGACTTATG
>JAKVIS010003927.1:0-15460 GCA_033119425.1 Bufotes viridis | reverse complement strand
CCTGGCATAGATTCAAACTATACTTAACTCCAATTCCTAAACTAATTGTCAGGCCGAGGAGGCCAAGACACCGCCTGCTAAGCCTTCCTACTTTTAATCACCACATCTGGCAAATCTGTCACCATTTTTTGGTGCCCTATCAGATTGTTGCAAAGGGACCATGTTGATTCAAGTAAGTGACCAGCATTTTGCTCAGGTAATGTGTCGCATCCTAAAATTGGTGACAGACTTCCTTTATGTACAGCTGCAGTGTAGGAGAATGAATGATCAGAGGAATGTCAATTGACTAATAGTCACCAGGAAGGGAGGAGTACAACACCTTCTACAGAGGAGTAACAGGGGATATGTATACAGAAAATTGTCTGTGCATATATTGCTGCTATCCTCCCTTATATCAGCAATCAAGCAATGTAAGAGAGCTTCCATTAAACCTCCAGTCTTCTGCTGCTGCTATCCCAGTCTGCACAGCAAAGCTGACAAGTCAGTGCAGAAAACTGGAAATGTCAGCTTAATGTGTGTGCTCTACATTCCCTTTAATGGGGTTGTTCATTAGCTGATTGGCAGGTGTCCCCCACACCCCCTACGATGAAATGTTTGGCAATAACTCCAGTCGGAGGCAGGCAGCTCTGTCTGCTTTGTAGCGGACTGAGCTCGTCATTGCAGCGCTGTTCTCATTGCCTTCATTGGAGCTGTCTGCTTCCAGCGCTATTGCCGAACAGCCAGTCGGCGACGGTGCGGGGAATGAAGATAGGCCATCAATCAATTTAAAAAGGTTTGCAATTTGACTTCTATAATGAGATATGATACCAATCTTACATATCCAAAACTTCAGCGGCAAGAATTTTGATGACAACATATCCTGTCTAATTTCTTTCTACTGCAGTTTTGTTGAGGACAACTTACGTGGTTCAATGCAAGCAGTAGGTACACATCTTAGGAGACCTACCTAAATTTAGAATTTGCTTATGATGGTTGCATGGAGACTGCAGCAGAAGCAAGCTAAGTCCAGTTAAAATCTGTTCTTTAGGAAAACTCTGCAATGATAAAAAAAAAATTCAATATTGATTATAGTCCATAAAAGGAAAAGGCAACGGGGGGGTCCAACTCCCGCACTGCTACCAATAAACAGTTTGAGCTCCAGTGAGATCATGTTCATCGGTCACATGGCCTAGTCACAGCTTAGTCCTATGCAAGGGAACAGGCCTGGGCTGCAATACCAAGCACAGCCACTATCCAACATACAGCACTGTGCTTGGTATGCTGTGAGGAGGCCGCAGTGCTATGGCCTCTTCAAACGGCTGGTCAATGGGGCTGCCGGGTGTCGAACCCCACCACTCAGATATAAATAACTTTCAGAAAACCCCTTTAAACCTTTTTTTTTTTACTCAGCTTCTGTATATGAGGTACATTGATATCCATTGTGCCATGCTGCCATAAAAACGGGCATGTCTATTTTTGCACTTACTTTTTTCAGCAGGCTGATATTTTCTTCCAGAATTTGTAGGAGGGTGGAGCAGTCACCAGTGACTTTTAGGCTGTACTCACACACGCACAAAGCCTGTAGTGACAGCAGACAAAGCTCATTTCTCCAGAAGTCAGGATGTTCACAAAATTTTGTACACAGATCCTTCATGTACATGGTAGCTTCTGTCACTTGTGCACAATCTGAGAGCTGTAAGAAATGAAACACAACAACCGATAAAGGAATGCAGTTTAAAAGAAATCAATTTCTATATAAGTCACTTAAAAAGAACCACCCGGCAGGAAGAGCTGAGCAGATTGATGTATAGTTTGGTGGAAAAAGAAATCAACAACTGGCATCAGGGACAACGGGCAACAGGAATACATGCTAAACCAAACGGGCAGGTTACTGTCCTGATCAGGATGAAAATGGACACGCTGGCCATAAAAGCCCATACCTCCAGTTCTTACACTGTGTGCGCACTATATAGAGATCAATGCAGACAGCTCGCCCCTGTAGTAAGTACAAGCGAATGTGTATACTGCACACCAAAAGCTGACTGCACACTACTGCAAAGTGTAGGTGCTACACTTGAGCAAGCACACCGATACGTACATCTGACCTTTTATGGCGGCTAGATATTTGGAGCCCTATATTAGCTTGGTAGTATTCTTGAGAGGAGACCACAAACAGGTGGAGAGTTACTAAACAGAGTCTGTCACCACCAAAACCGAGTTGTCCAAAAATAAAAAAAAGCACTAAGCCAGTTCATAGATTGTGCCTGGTACTGCAAGTCAGCTCCATTGAACTGAACAGCGATACTACACACAACCTATGGGTAGGAGTGGCGCTGTTTCTAGAAAAAGTGGTCATGTTTTTTGAAGGGTAAATTTCACAAACATAATCTGGTCCTCCAAATCAGAGAAATGTTTATTTTATTTTTGTGCAAATAAGGTCTTGGTGCACCGTCGGCAGACTCAAAATCCATTTGGTGCACCATTGCTCCACAAGTAATGTCGCCCAGGCCTCCCCCTGTTGTTTGATTGACAGACCATGAGACTTTACAGCGGGTAGCTGATGCAGGGAAAGCCAGGCTTGGCCCACAACGCATCGAAGACCCTAACTGGATAAATTGAAGCATTTCTCAGGATTAGAGGACAGGATTTTAACAAGAAACATATGTTACAGTATATTTTGGAAGAACCTACCCTACATGCCAGTATGCTTACTTTGAAACAGATTGTCGAGGTGACAAACTCACTTTAAGATTGGTGCTTCATATGCCAGTCATGATAAGTCTTAGGCTACTTTCACACTAGGGTTTTTGCTGGATCCGGCAGGGTTCAGCAAAAACGCTTCTGTTACTGATAATACAACCGTCTGCATTCGCAGAAAAAAGGAAAGGGGGTCAGTCAGAGCGTCCCTGTATGCAGGTGCACGTAGCCATGGCAAAATATACATATACATACAAACACAGAAATGCAACAGCACTCTGCCCTGCCTCTATGCTAGAGTTTTACAGAGGAGTCAGTGTACATTTTGCGTGGCGAGTGGCTTATTACTTTTTTATCAAAATGTACACCGACGCCTCTGTTAAACTTTAGCATAGAGGCAGGGCAGAGTGCTGGTTGCAGAGTGCTGTAACCGTCTGGATCCGTTATGAACGGATCCGGTTGTATTATCTGTAACATAGCCAAGACGGATCTGTCATGAACTCCATTGAAAATCAATGGGGATGGATTTGTTTTCTACTGTGTCAGATAAAACAGATCCATCCTCATTGACTTGCATTGTGGGCCATAACGGATTCGTCTTGCTCCGCATCCCAGGACGGAAAGCAAACCGGTTTGCTCTTCGGTATGGGAACGGAACCGAATGCATTTTGGAGGATTCTGTTCTGTTCAGTTACATTTTGTCCCCATTGACAACGAATCGGGACAAAACGGAAGTGTTTTTTCTGGTATTAAGACCATATGACGGATATTAATGCTAGTGTGAAAGTAGCCTTAGCAAGAAGTGTGTTTGGTTACAATTTGCCAAATGTGGGGCATCTGGGCCTGTTCTAAAGAGAGAAAATAATTAGCAGCACCTTCTACCTTTACCTTCAGTTCACACTTGCACGTTTTACAGCGCGTTCGAACGCGCTGTAAAACGCATAACCGATGCAAACCAATGCTTCCCTATGGGACTGGTTCACATTTTCGCGTTTTACAGCGCGTTCGAACGCGCTGAAAAACGCCCGATGCATAAACAAGTACTTGAGCTTTTTTGTCACGCGTTTTGGCCCATAGACTTCAATGGGAACGCACAACGCTTGTATTTTACGCGTTTTTGACACTAAAAACGCAAGTTCGAACACGGGTTTATGAATTTGCAACATGCTGGAAAGGCCAAACCCCGGGTGCTAGGCACAGCACAGCAATGCACTCTGATTGGCCAAACTTCATATAGACAGGGATATTTGGTCATTGGACAACACTGCAGTCAATCACACAAACGCGAGTAAAACGCGAGTTTACCATTGCCAAAAAAGCGTGGGAAAACGAGCGACAAAAACGCGCGTCTCAGAAACGCTCAGGTCTGGACCCAGTGTTAGGGAAGTTAAAGCTGGCAGAAAAAGGATAGCCGTGCCCCCTGTTCCAGATAACCCCACAAACTTTTAATGACACTCTTTTACAGTGGCAAGAAAAGTCACAAATATAAGTGCAATTATTGCCTACGTCATCATTTGGACCTTTTTTTATTTAAAAAATAGTGCTGCAAATTCTTTAATAACCTCCAACAGTCACGTTAGGAAAACCCCTCCCAAAAATGTCACTTTTTATTGTACATTTTTAATGTGTGTCTGCAGTCATCTTGTTGGCGCACAACTCAGGGGACGCAATTGCATTTTTAACCCCCTAATGACATCATTCATTTTAGCCTTAAGGACCAATAATATTTCCCCCTTGTGTTCCAGCAGTCACAACTTTTTAATTTTTTCTTCAAATTTTTATTTTATTTTGTCGGATTCGTTTTTTAGGAACCATATATATATAGTGTACTAAATACATTTTATTATTTTATTTTTAGGGGAGAGAGAAAAAAACTGCAATTTTTACATTATTTTGGGGACTTTATTTATGGAGTTTACTGTGTGATAAAAATAACAATTTTATTATGTTGATTACTAAAATGATGATAATGCCACATTTCTATATATTTGTAATGTTTTTTATTATTTTTCCTTTCCTCCTGCAGTCTGTCAGCTCTGTAACTGCTCCCCCTTGTATTGTTTGTAAGCTGGCATGCCAAGATTTTAAACAATGACAGCAATATCTTCAGCACAGGAGAAGATATCACTGTTAGAAATCGGGAAGTAGTGAATGCAGCTGAAAGTGAAGGTAAAAGCAGGTTTTACTCGCAATTATTCACAACTCGATTTTTATGTGTAGTGATATCTCCTGTTTAACTTGGACTAAAGCATTTTGGTTTTGAATGAAAGCCTGGAATGCCAAACTTTCAAAACAAGACCAGCTGCATGTTTCTAGCTGCTACCATTCAGGAGATGCAGAACAGTTAAGTACTTTTCCCACTGCCCGAGCTGAGCTTGGGCATAACAGTTAGGTGGTTAAACTGGTTATCCGAGAAATGATCACTTATCCTCAGGATAGGTTATCATTATCACATCAGCGGTGGTCCAAGTCCCAGCACCCCCCTTCCCCCCAATCAGCTGTTTCTGCAAGCCGCTGCACTCACTGGAGCTCTGGTGAGAATAATTGTCTCAAAGTAGCTTTTCAAGAACAGTGTCGGACGTTGTATAGTCGCAGTGCTCGGTATTTCAGCTCAACTCCATTGACTTGAATGGGGCTGAGCTGCAAGTAGGCCACATGACCAATGTACAATCTTTTCCTGGATAACCCCTTTAGTTGGCCATACATATAAGACAACAGTCAGCTAAACACTCATCTGGCCAACAGCTGTCTCTCAAATCCTCCAAAACATATGCATACTCAGCCAAGGATGCATATGTACTGACTGGGGAGAGGGGAGAAAGCTGCTGCCAAACACCCATCAAAAGAACAAAATGATCAAGCATTTGAAATCCAACATGCTTCATCCTCATCTCCCCTGACATCAGCCATATACATCAGATAATCAGCCAAATCTGCCGAGATGGGTGGCTTCAGCTGGCAAAGATCTAATGTGTATGGCCAATCTAATGTGATGTCACCAGCTGTGACATCCATTTTTTGCTTGCCATTACATGGCAAATATTACAATTAAAGAGTAACCATGCAATGTCTGGGTCAAGATTATCAGCAATTTTCTGCTTTGGCTAATAAAGAGGAGTCCCCTCTATGACCAGGGAAGAGGTGCTTTCTGGAGAGCTTAGTATTCAAGATTTCCTCCAGATGTATACATTTGGCATAAAATACATTTAGCTGCTCCTATTCCTTTCCTGAAAGTTATTTCAACATTCAAATGGTTTGAATATAAAACGTCAAACTACTATAGTGAAAAGTTTCGAATTGCACTTCTAAATGCATTAATGGTAACATCTACATTACCAAGACATAATGTCAAGTGGCTGGAACAGTCAGACTATGCGGGAAATACAGTAACAGGTCCAAAATAAAGGTGTCATGGGGGGAATTTTTCACAGGCTTTGCATAAAGAAATGGCAACATCTTACACAAGCACTATTTGCACCTTGCCTCACCCACCACCTCCATAGGTGTCGTAGATTTGATTTTCTGGTGTAGAGTAGGGTTCCGCGAATCTGGATTGGAATTCTTGATAATATTGTCTCAGTCCTGTAAAATGTATTGCCTCTGCGGAGGTCTTTTCGAGTTCAGTTTCGCATTTTGATACAGTAATTTATGCCAATAAATGTGAAGTGACACGAGATAGAGGCGAGACAAAGTTACTCTCGCAATATTTGCTGAAACTTTGGAAAGACTTCCAAGGGGCCATACATTTTACAGTATGACAGTGGCAATATTCTTAAAAGGGTTCTCCATGAATTAAGAACATGAAAATAATTAAATATTACTTCATTATAAATATATTCCCAAATACCTTTCATTTGTTATAACGGCTAGTTTTGTCTGGGGAGCAAGCACATGCAGAAAAAAAAATGGCTGCCGTTCTATTAGTACAGACAAAACCTGTCCTAATCACACAGGAGGACAAGTTACTTCACAACAATGAGCTAAAGAGCTGCCTCTTCCTCCTCTCTGCTCTGCTTGTCAGGGATTATGATCCTGAATACAGTTTAATATGATCTTCAGCTGAATCTCTTTAGGAATAGAGTTCATGAGGAGACATGGAGTACAGAGAGGAGGTAGGATGTGGCTAATGAGCAGCAGAACTTGTTTGCAGTCTCCATTACCACAGCCCCACAACACCTAGAACCACCCCTCTACCTCACATGGATCCAGAGATATCTCCATTAATTGCTCTCCAATGTTTTTTTTAAACTGACAGCTCAAGGGCCGTATTCTTTCTCAGAGGGCATTACCATTCTGCTGAAGCTCTCTCTCGCTCTCTGACAGCTCAGGGCATGCTCTTTTTCAGGGGAATTGTCCTTTCTGCCGCATCTCTCTCTCACAGCTGAGGGGATGTTCTTTCTCAGTGAGCATGTTCTTTCTGTTAAGTAGCCGTCTACCTATTATAGCTCAGGACAAGCTCTGTTGCAGGGGGTCTATCCTTTCTGTTGTAGCTCTCTCCCCATCATAGCTCAAGAGCATGTTCTTTATGGTGCTTCTAACTGCCACAGCTTCTAAGAGTAGATACAGGGGGTAGTTGAAGGATGGAACTAAGCATGTTTGCTCACCTCAGCGATGTTACGGATATGGACAAAGAAATAAGTAAAATAACAAACAGCAAGTGAAGCTATACAGATACATCTTATTAAATTACTTAGTGAATATTCTTAATTTTATTTAACAAAAGTATATAGATCCAGGTGCTGGTTACAAAATGTAGAATATTTTTGATGGGACAAACCCTTTTAAGATTTAATCAATTTGTGAAAGATAAAGAGTGAATGCTGTTATTAATTTCATGACTGCACACTGTAAAAAAGTGGGACTTGTGCTAATGTTAAAGAGGACCTTTCACTAGTTTAAAAACTACAAACTAACTATATCTATGGGCAGAGCGGCGCCCAGGGGTCCCCCTGCACTTACTAGTATGTCTGGGCGCCGCTCCGTTCGCCCGGTATAGGCTCCGGTGTCTGCAGCTCCCTCTGTTGTACTGGGCTGAGTTTTTGTATTAGGCGTGTCCCTTGCTGCAGCGCTGGCCAATCGCAGCACACAGCTCATAGCCTGGGAGTCCCCATAGATATAGTTAGTTTTTAGTTTTTAAACTGGTGAAAGGTCCTCTTTAAAGGCGCACAAGGGGGAAGCTAGAGACACATAATCCCCTCCCTAAGAGCAATTCAGGAGACTTAAATAATGACTTGGGGGATCACTGGATATGAATTTGTTATATAGTTAGACAGGAGCTTTGGGGAAAAAAAGCTCTTTACAACCCTAGTGCTGAAGGAGCAGAGTTTTATCAATGAAGCTCCAACATTTATAAAGTATAGTAGACCCTTGTGATTAATAAAAGAAAAAAAAACTATTGGAAACTCCAGTTTAAAAATTCTGCATGTGCCCCTGTATATTGTAGAAAAAATATCACAACAAATTCCCAAATCTTAGAATTTGTAAGTTTGAGGGTGTAAAGACCAAAATCCATAAGAAAAAAACAGTAAACAGATAAAAGAGTTGTGCAACTTAATGACATAAATAAATTTTACCTATGCTAAAGATTGCTGTAAAATAACACCATTTCTTTGACAAGTTACCACTCTGAGTGACTAGCTCTTTACTTGGATATAGCTCGGTATACGGTTGGAGCTACATGATCAGCAGTCCACTGCAGCGCAGCGACTTGCCAGCAACTCAAATTATATCCTTAGACTGCAACAGTATCTCAAAAGTCTTAAATTGGGTAGTTGCATCCTTAAAAGTCTCCATGTAGCCCCAGTCTTAGGCGAAGGGCTTCTTGGTAATATTACATGCCCCAAATATTTCACCGCTAACCTTAGCTTATGTGAGTGATGCACGTGATATCGCACAAGTAAATGAACTGCAAAAAATACACAAAGCAGAACTGCAAGAAACAGCATACACATAAGTGATAAATGCGTGTGTGTGTATATTTATATGGACTATATATTTATATGGACTATATATATATATATATATATAGTCCAAAAAAGCCGAGCAGCAACCTTTCGATTCCAAACAGGAACCTTTCTCAAGCTTGAGAACGGTTCCTGTTTGGAATAGAAACGTTGCTACACTTACGGGTGAATAAACGACCATCATTTTTTCACATTATCTTTGGAGTGCTGCTCGGCTTTTTTGGACTGAATATTTGGGTAAGCTTTATCCCATTTTAAGCTTGCACCTCCATTGCCTTTAATGGTTTTGGTTAGTGCTGCCGTATTTTTGTTTTTATATATGAATATATATATATATATATATATATATATAGCGACAAAGTATCCACAGCACTTCCTTCAGTAAAGGGGAAGGAAGTGCTGTGGATACTTTGTCGCTATTTGTCTTGGAGGATTGAATCGCCCCCATCAGCCACTGGCACCAGACTGCCCACTTTTTTTTCGGCTCACAACATATTGTTTTTGCTTCGCACATGTATATTTTACTTAATGTTTGTGTGTGTCGTTAAAAGATAGACACTATCCCCCATAACAGTGACCTCTACAGTACCCCACCCCCTTAACAGTGAACTTCACAGCTCCTCACCCCTTAACACTGACGACCCTCACAGTGCCCCCCTCTTTAAAATGGAACCTCCACAGCAGCCCACCCCATTAACTTTGACCTTCACAGCAGCCCATCCCTTTAACAGTGAGTTTCACAGCACCCCAGTCCCTTGACATTGACCTTCTCAGGCGCCCGTTCCCTTAACAGTGACCTTTACAGCACCCCACCCCTTAACAATGACCTCCATAGGGGACCATCCCCTTATCTGTGACCTCCACTGTTCTCTGCACACTTAACAGAGACCTCCACAGCACCCGTCCCTTTAACAGTGACTGCCACAGTACCCCATTCCCTTAACAGTGACCTCCACAGTACCCCGCTGCCTTAATAGTGACCTCACAGTACCCTGCTGACTTAACAGTGACTTCCACAGCAGCTGTCCCTATAATAATGGCCATTGCTCCCTTAACAGTCACCACAGTGCCCGCTGCTTTAACAGTGACCTCCACAGCGTCCTGCCCCCTTAACAGTAACAGCCACAGTGAACGCCACTTCAACAGTAACCTCCACAGTTCCCATCCTTAAACAGTGACCTCGACAGCAGCTGCCCCTTTAAAAGTGGCCCTTGTCCCCTTAACAGTTACCTCCCTAGCATCTGACCATTTAATAGTGGCCCCTGCCCCCTTAACAGTGACCTGCACAGTGCCCACCCCTTTAAGGCTAGAGCTACATGACATGTGTCGCACCACATTTTGTTGTACCAATGTCGCACAACAATTTTTATAAGACTATGGTGTTGCACTGCGACATGCAACATGCTGCAACTGCGACACGGCAGTCGCAAAAAATCCATCAAAGATGGATGCATGTCGCAGTGTAGTTGTGTCCTATGTGTTGACGTCGTGTAGCCCTAACCTAAAGGTGACCTACGGAAGTGAAGAAAAATGGCTGGGTTGTTATGGAAACCTTGAGTAAAACTGTATGTATGTGGAGACTAAGGGCATGCAAGCTTCTATTGGCTGATAAGGGGACATGTGATCATGTGTATGGCAGTTGGGATATGAGTGAAAAACTTGCAGGCTTCTATTGGGTAATGCAGGTAATTTTTTGTGAATATCTCAGGAACGGTAAGTCCTAGAGAGCTGAGACCCGTTCTAAAACCTTCCCGGACACCTGATGTACCTGTGTACAAAATTTGGTGAAGATTGGTCCAGTCGTTTGTTTGCGCAAAAAGAACAGACAGACAAACAAACAAACAGAAACTCATTTTTATATATATTAGAGACTAGCAGAAGGACCCGGCTTCGCACGGGTATATTTCATCTATTTCATTTAATGTTTGTGTGTGTCATTAATAGATATAGACAGTATCCCCATAAGAGTGACCTCTACAGCACTCCACCCCCTTAACAGTAAACTACACAGTCCCCCACCCCTTAACACTGACCCCCCCCCCCCCGACAGTGCCCCGCCACTATAAAATGGGACCTCCACAGCAGCCCATGCCCTTAACTTTGACCTTCACAGCAGCCCTCCCCTTTAACAGTGAGTTTCACAGCACCCTACTTCCTTGACATTAACCTCCTCAGGGGCACAACCCCTTAACAGTGACCTCCACAGTACATGGCTAACTTAACAGTGACCTCACAGTACCCTGCTGCCTTAACACTGACCTCCACAGCAGTTACCCCTTAACAGTGACCTCCACAGTGCCCACCCCTTTAACAGTGACCTCTACAGCACCCTGCCCCTTTAATGCTAGGGCTACACGACGACATGTGCCGCGTGACATTTTGTCTCAACAATTTTTATAATGATAGGCTATGGTGTTGCACTGCGACATGCTGCGACTGCGACACGACAGTCGCAAAAAATGGATGCATGTAGCAGCGTAGTTGTGCCCTATGCGTCGTGCGACTTATTGTCGTCCTGTAGCCCTAGCCTAAAGCTGAGCTACAGCAGTGAACAAAAATGGCTGGGTTGTTATGGAAACCTGGAGTAAAACTGTCTGACTAAGGGCCTGCAAGCTTTTATTGGCTGATGAGGGACATGTGACGAGAAAGGCTTGCAGGCTTGTATTGGCTAATGCAGGTCATTTTTGGGAATATGTCAGGAACGGTAAGTCCTAAAGAGCCGAGACCTGGTCTAAAACTTTCCTGGACACCTGATGTACCTGTGTGCCAAATTTAGTGAAGATCGGTCCAGTCGTTTGGTCGCGCATAAAGAACAGACAGACAGCAGAAACGCATTTTTATAATATAAGATTATATATATATATATATATATATATATATAATATCTAGCTATTACTTCTGCAATAAATGCAGAATAAAGCAGATCCCTAGTGTGGGAAAATTTATAGACTCTGTTCACAAAATTGCCTCAATATATATTATATACACATTCACACACACACACTCTGGAGGACAGATGGTAAGCCTTGGATAATGAAGTTCACAGATAAGTAAAACAAGTGCAAGAAGGGAAGAAGAGCCTGTGCAGTTGTTACGAGAAATCACCGCTGCTTGATGAAATCTGTCTGTGATGCCTCTGACATTTCACATCTGCCGAATGCCTCAACCACCTCCGCTCATCCAGAGCGCCTTACAAAACTACAGATGGTATTTTAAGTAGTAACTTAGACCTGAGTCCCTTAGTTTACTTACCTGCTATTTTTATAATTGGACACTATTAAGCCCATGATCCATGGTGTTTTTGCAGGTGGTTATTATAGCACTTTGTTATCACAGCAGGTTGTGGGCTACATTACACATTATTGCAGCTAGTGTTTACCAGTGTGGGGGGCATGGTAGAGAAAGAAAGAAAAACCAGCCAGAACTCTTCAATATGTCAAATAAAACAGGGTGCCAGCATACTTAAAGGGGTTATTAAACCCCTATAATCTCCCCTCATGCTTGTAGGTTATACTTACCCAACATTACTTCTGATCACCGCACGGCCACTGCTGCTTGTCTCCGTCACGCGGATTAAAACATCTGGCATCGAGGGGTGGACAGCCAAGCAGGCTGCGACAGGGACAATCCTCCCTAGTGTCACCTGTGATGCTAGGGAGGCTTATCCCAGTCATGGCCTGCTATTGGCTATCCCAACCGATTACCCACACAGAAGACAGTTTCATGTCACAGGTCACACACCACAGCAAGAATGAGCAGGGCAACAAAACACAAGGTAGTTATATCGCATCAGCAAGCTCTCTCCAAGGCAAAGGAGTCAAAGCAGACTGATGTTTCCAGATGTGCTGTTTAAGGTCTTTTGAAGAAGCACAAAGAAACAGGCAACATTGAAGACTGTAGACACAGTGGAAACCTAATGCAGCAGATGAGACACATCATGTTTACCTCCCTTTAAAATCAGAAAATGTCCAGCAGATACTGGTCTATCATGCAGTACCATCAAGGAGGTGTCTGATTGGCTCAAAATTTATTCTGCAGCAGGACAACAACCCCAAACATACAGCCAATGTCATTATGAACTATCCTGAATGTGTTGACATGGCCCCCACAGAGCCCTGATCTCAACATCACCCAGTCTGTATGGGATTACATGAAGAAACAGAAGGATTTGAACAAGCCTAAATCCACAGAAGTTATATGTTTAGTTCTCCAAAATGACTAGAACAACCTCCCTGCCGTGTTCCTTCAAAAACTGTGTGAAAGCATACCTAAAAGAATTGATGCTGTTATGAAGGCAAAGGATCGCATACCAAATAATAACTTGATTTAGATTTCTCTTTTGTTCATTCACTTTGCATTTTGGTATTTGATAAAAAATAAACTAAAAAAACTTCTATTTTTGAATGCACTCCTACTTTGCAGCAATCTTTCCACACCAACGTAAAACTTTTCTAGAGTACTATTATATATATCTTACAAGTCTGTGTATGTGCCATTACTGTGAGTAGTGGTGCATGCATAAATGTATTTCTGATTGAATCCGAACCCATGATTGTGGCGGAAACAGAAAAATGTGACTGTTCAGCTATTCAATCGCTAATCAATATTAGCAAGTGACTAATTAGGCGGTCTCATTTTCTGTGTCAAATGAGACCAGGAAGTAAAAACTAGTGGGGAACCTTGGAAGTGTCGGAAAATTGGTAATGTATTACTTTTTTTTTTTTCATTCTGCAGTTTTAAAAAATAAAATAATTCTCGGAGGGACATGGCGCATAAAATCTTGTTAACAATGCTATCATTTTTGCATTATCACATCATCTCAGTATATAAGCAAGCATAATCCTAAAGGTTAACATATCAGTTACATACCAGCTGAACGTGGAAGAACTAACATTGCCACAACTTACACGCTAAGCTTGCTCGTATTTATTGTGTTTGAGCGCCCCAGTTTTTACACTGCACAGATGTCACTGTCCATGAAACGGTCGCTTTGTCTAAAGCTGCGCAGATTTCTTATGCAGTTGGCACTGAGGTAGAACAGTCAAAGATATCTCTGGCAATGACAACCATCAGACCAATATGCTCCATGGTAAGATCTCCTGCCTTCCAAGTTGGACTGCTCAGTCTGGGACCAGCTGCTCTGCTGGGAAATCAGGACTCCATGCTATGCACTCTTTACCCAACACCCCCTTCATCTCAATAATTGTTAACTCTTGCACAGCCAGAAATGATCACAGAAGAAGAAAAGTTCCATGGAACGTAAACACCAAACATAACTGGAAGTTAATAAGAGACCGCCACACTTTTCACACTCTGTAATGGCAGTCTGCATTAAGCTGAAGAAAGATCATGCACAAGATGAAATCACACCGGCTACGTTCCATGTGTGTTATCCATTACTACCTCCAGCACGTGAAACTACTCAGGGATGAAGATTAAATTACATAAAGCTTGTGAAAGAATCGGCACAGCTATGTTAAATGAAGAAAGGAGATTTCTAGTCCTCCTTTAGCGGAGGTCCTCTTTCTTTGAGGTAGGTTGACTGATTCTCTTACAAAGATTGACCTCATTTAACCCAAGTTACACAGAGATGAATGTGCAGAGATTCAGAATGATCATGAAGTATATGCCACAGATTTCCATCTACATTCAGAAAACTAAGAGCCACTTACCTGCATGTAGCTTATTAAATCAAATAACAGGCGGACGACTTGTTCTTCTGCAGCTAATGGCCTGCTAGCTTTAATGGAACTTGGATCTGAATGAAGTAAAGCTTTCCTTATGCCCAATCGGAAGGCACACAACTCCTGAACTTGTGAAGGCTCACAATACAAGTATCTCAGAAAAGGTGTCAGCATGTTAGTAGTAGATGGGTCATCCCTGCAAGAATATACAAAACAGTTAAATGAATGGATCGTCATTGTGAGCTACGAAAAAAGCAACGTCACTAAAAACGCACGGAGAACTTTAATATTCTACAGGTAAACACTCATTTTCAGCTAGATGTTGGATTTCCAGCATCTATAAAACCGTTTGCCAGATTTCCAAAAACAGTACCTAACGTCAATATATTTCTGGGACAACCATTGTAACTAAGTTCAAACCATAACTCTATGGAAAACTAGTGACTTGCTCCAAATACCCAAAAATCGCTTTAAAACAAAATGTCACCAGTTAAATAACCATGCTTAGTGGATAACATGTTACAGCCGTTCAGCACTGTTTGAGGCAATGTGGCTTCAAGTTATGGTGACCCAAGAAACATACCCTCGTATGTTCAAACTATTGTAACCTGGGTCCATTATAACTTAAGGTGCCGCTGTATTACAGGAAATAAAAAGCCAAGATGAGAAATGTTAAAGGGGACCTGTCATGTTGAACATGGTGTCTGGGCTACTAAATGTTATAGAGCTAGAGAAGCTGAGCAGATTGATATATAGTTTTATAGGCAAAGATTTAGTATAAGCTGTAATTTAATCATTCATATCTGTGCTCATTCTTGGCTTTGAAGTCAAGCAGGCGGTCCTATCAGTGACTGACAGCCTTCCCTCTATCACTGTGTATACAAAGAGCTGTATGGAGGAGGAGGTCCTATCAGTGATGACAGCCTTCCCTCTATCACTGTGTATACAGATAGCTGTATGGAGGAGGAGGTCCTATCAGTGATGACAGCCTTCCCTCTATGACTGTGTATACAGAGGTAGCTGTATGGAGGAGGAGGTCCTATCAGTGATGACAGCCTTCCCTCTATGACTGTGTATACAGAGATATCTGTATGGAGGAGGAGGTCCTATCAGTGATGACAGCCTTCCCTCTATGAC
>JAKVIS010003926.1:0-15310 GCA_033119425.1 Bufotes viridis | reverse complement strand
GATTTATGTATTTCTATTTTGGCAATTGAATTTCACCCAAGGACAAAATATACCCTTTTATGGACAGATTAACACTTGGCCTGCAACAGCTGGGACACCAGATTCAGGGTATTGCTATTTTGGCAATTGAATTTCACCCCAGTACAAAATATACCCTTTTGATGACAGATTAACGCTTGTCCTGCAAAAGCTGGGACACCAGATTCAGGGTATTGCTATTTTGGCAATTGAATTTCACCCCAGAAAAAAATATTCCCTTTACGGACAGATTAACACTTGGCCTGCAACAGCTGGGACACCAGATTCAGGGTATTGCTATTTTGGCAATTGAATTTCACCCCAGAACAAAATATACCCTTTTGCTGACAGAATAACACTTGGCCTGCAAAAGCTGGGACACCAGATTCAGGGTATTGCTATTTTGGCAATTGAATTTCACCCCAGAACAAAATATACCCTTTTACGGACAGATTAACACTTGGCCTGCAACAGCTGGGACACCAGATTCAGGGTATTGCTATTTTGGCAATTGAATTTTACCCCAGAACAAAATATATGTTTTGGCGGACACTATTATACTTTGCCAGTCACAGCTGAAACCACTGATTTATGGTATTGCTATTTTGGCAATTAAATTTCACCCCAGAACAAAATATACCCTTTTACGGACATATTAAAACTTGGCCTGCAACAGCTGTGACACCAGATTCTGGGTATTGCTATTTTGGCAATTGAATTTCACCCTAGTACAAAATATACCCTTTTACGGACAGATTAACACTTGGCCTGCAACAGCTGGGACACCAGATTCAGGGTATTGCTATTTTGGCAATTGAATTTCACCCCAGAACAAAATATATGTTTTGGCGGACACTATTATACTTTGCCAGCCACAGCTGAAACCACTGATTTATGGTATTGCTATTTTGGCAATTGAATTTCACCCCAGAACAAAATATACCCTTTTACGGACAGCCTAACACTTGGCCTGCAACAGCTGGGACACCAGATTCAGGGTATTGCTATTTTGGCAATTGAATTTCAGTCCAGAACAAAATATATGTTTTGGCGGACACTAATATACTTTGCCAGCCTCAGCTTAAACCACTGATTTATGGTATTTCTATTTTGTCAATTGAATTTCACCCCAGGACAAAATATACCCTTTTACGGACAGATTAACACTTGGCCTGCAACAGCTGGGACACCAGATTCAGGGTATTACTATTTTGGCAATTGAATTTCACCCCAGGACAAAATATACCCTTTTACGGACAGATTAACACTTGGCCTGCAACAGCTGGGACACCAGATTCAGGGTATTGCTATTTTGGCAATTGAATTTAACCCCAGAACAAAATATATGTTTTGGCGGACACTATTATACTTTGCCAGTCATAGCTGAAACCACTGATTTATGGTACTGCTATTTTGGCAATTAAATTTCACCCCAGAACAAAATATACCCTTTTACGGACAGCCTAACACTTGGCCTGCAACAGCTGGGACACCAGATTCAGGGTATTGCTATTTTGGCAATTGAATTTCAGTCCAGAACAAAATATATGTTTTGGCGGACACTAATATACTTTGCCAGCCTCAGCTTAAACCACTGATTTATGGTATTTCTATTTTGTCAATTGAATTTCACCCCAGGACAAAATATACCCTTTACGGACAGATTAACACTTGGCCTGCAACAGCTGGGACACCAGATTCAGGGTATTGCTATTTTGGCAATTGAATTTCACCCCAGAACAAAATATACCCTTTTACGGACAGCCTAACACTTGGCCTGCAACAGCTGGGACACCAGATTCAGGGTATTGCTATTTTGGCAATTGAATTTCAGTCCAGAACAAAATATATGTTTTGGCGGACACTATTATACTTTGCCAGCCTCAGCTGAAACCACTGATTTATGTATTTCTATTTTGGCAAGTGAATTTCACCCAAGGACAAAATATACCCTTTTATGGACAGATTAACACTTGGCCTGCAACAGCTGGGACACCAGATTCAGGGTATTGCTATTTTGGCAATTGAATTTCACCCCAGTACAAAATATACCCTTTTGATGACAGATTAACGCTTGTCCTGCAAAAGCTGGGACACCAGATTCAGGGTATTGCTATTTTGGCAATTGAATTTCACCCCAGAAAAAAATATTCCCTTTACGGACAGATTAACACTTGGCCTGCAACAGCTGGGACACCAGATTCAGGGTATTGCTATTTTGGCAATTGAATTTCACCCCAGAACAAAATATACCCTTTTGCTGACAGAATAACACTTGGCCTGCAAAAGCTGGGACACCAGATTCAGGGTATTGATATTTTGGCAATTGAATTTCACCCCAGAACAAAATATACCCTTTTACGGACAGATTAACACTTGGCCTGCAACAGCTGGGACACCAGATTCCGGGTATTGCTATTTTGGCAATTGAATTTTACCCCAGAACAAAATATATGTTTTGGCGGACACTATTATATTTTGCCAGTCACAGCTGAAACCACTGATTTATGGTATTGCTATTTTGGCAATTGAATTTCACCCCAGAACAAAATATACCCTTTTACGGACATATTAAAACTTGTACTGCAACAGCTGTGACACCAGATTCAGGGTATTGCTATTTTGGCAATTGAATTTCACCCCAGAACAAAATATACCCTTTTACGGACAGATTAACACTTGGCCTGCAACAGCTGGGACACCAGATTCCGGGTATTGCTATTTTGGCAATTGAATTTCAGCACAGAACAAAATATACCCTTTTACGAAAAGATTAACACTTGTCCTGCAACAGCTGGGACACCAGATTCAGTGTATTGTTATTTTGGCAATTGAATTTCACCCCAGAACAAAATATACCCTTTTACGGACAGATTAACACTTGGCCTGCAACAGCTGGGACACCAGATTCAGGGTATTGCTATTTTGGCAATTGAATTTCACCCCAGATCAAAATATATGTTTTGGCGGACACTATTATACTTTGCCAGCCACAGCTGAAACCACTGATTTATGGTATTGCTATTTTGGCAATTGAATTTAACCCCAGAACAAAATATACCCTTTTACGGACAGATTATCACTTGGCCTGCAAAAGCTGGGACACCAGATTCCGGGTACTGCTATTTTGGCAATTGAATTTCACCCCAGAACAAAATATACCCTTTTACGGACAGATTAACACTTGGCCTGCAAAAGCTGGGACACTAGATTCCGGGTATTGCTATTTTGGCAATTGAATTTAACCCCAGAACAAAATATACCCTTTTACGGAGAGATTAACACTTGTCCTGCAACAGCTGGGACACCAGATTCAGGGTATTGCTATTTTGGCAATTGAATTTCACCCCAGAACAAAATATACCCTTTTACGGACAGATTAACACTTGGCCTGCAACAGTTGGGACACCAGATTCAGGGTATTGCTATTTTGGCAATTGAATTTCACCCCAGAACAAAATATATGTTTTGGCAGACACTATTATACTTTGCCAGCCACAGCTGAAACCACTGATTTATGGAATTGCTATTTTGGCAATTGAATTTCACCCTAGAACAAAATATACCCTTATAAGGAGAGATTGACACTTTGCCTGCAACAGCTGGGACACCAGATTCAGGGTATTGCTATTTTGGCAATTGAATTTCACCCCAGAACAAAATATACTCTTTACGGACAGATTAACACTTGGCCTGCAAAAGCTGGGACACCAGATTTAGGGTATTGCTATTTTGGAAATTGAATTTCACCCCAGAACAAAATATACCCTTTTGCTGACAGAATAACACTTAGCCTGCAACAGCTGGGACACCAGATTCAGGGTATTGCTATTTTGGCAATTGAATTTCACCCCAGAACAAAATATACCCTTTTACGGACAGATTAACACTTGGCCTGCAACAGCTGGGACACCAGATTCAGGGTATTGCTATTTTGGCAATTGAATTTCACCCCAGAACAAAATATACCCTTTTACGGACAGATTAACACTTGGCCTGCAACAGCTGGGACACCAGATTCAGGGTATTGCTATTTTGGCAATTGAATTTAACCCCAGAACAAAATATACCCTTTTACGGACAGATTAACACTTGGCCTGCAACAGCTGGGACACCAGATTCAGGTTATTGCTATTTTGGCAATTGAATTTCACCCCAGAACAAAATATATGTTTTGGCGGACACTATTATACTTTGCCAGTCACAGCTGAAACCACTGATTTATGGTATTGCTATTTTGGCAATTGAATTTCACCCCAGAACAAAATATACCCTTTTACGGACATATTAACACTTGGCCTGCAACAGCTGGGACACCAGATTCAGGGTATTGCTATTTTGGCAATTGAATTTCACCCCAGAACAAAATATACCCTTTTACGGACAGATTAACACTTGGCCTGCAACAGCTGGGACACCAGATTCAGGGTATTGCTATTTTGGCAATTGAATTTCACCCCAGAACAAAATATATGTTTTGGCAGACACTATTATACTTTGCCAGCCACAGCTGAAACCACTGATTTATGGAATTGCTATTTTGGCAATTGAATTTCACCCCAGAACAAAATATACCCTTATACGGACAGATTAACACTTGGCCTGCAACAGCTGGGACACCAGATTCAGGGTATTGCTATTTTGGCAATTGAATTTCACCCCAGAACAAAATATACCCTTTTACGGACAGATTAACACTTGGCCTGCAACAGCTGGGACACCAGATTCAGGGTATTGCTATTTTGGCAATTGAATTTCACCCCAGAACAAAATATATGTTTTGGCGGACACTATTATACTTTGCCAGCCACAGCTGAAACCACTGATTTATGGTATTGCTATTTTGGCAATTGAATTTCACCCCAGAACAAAATATACCCTTTACGGACAGCCTAACACTTGGCCTGCAACAGCTGGGACACCAGATTCAGGGTATTGCTATTTTGGCAATTGAATTTAAGTCCAGAACAAAATATATGTTTTGGCGGACACTAATATACTTTGCCAGCCTCAGCTTAAACCACTGATTTATGGTATTTCTATTTTGTCAATTGAATTTCACCCCAGGACAAAATATACCCTTTTACGGACAGATTAACACTTGGCCTGCAACAGCTGGGACACCAGATTCAGGGTATTGCTATTTTGGCAATTGAATTTCACCCCAGAACAAAATATACCCTTTTACGGACATATTAAAACTTGGCCTGCAACAGCTGTGACACCAGATTCAGGGTATTGCTATTTTGGCAATTGAATTTCACCCTAGTACAAAATATACCCTTTTACGGACAGATTAACACTTGGCCTGCAACAGCTGGGACACCAGATTCAGGGTATTGCTATTTTGGCAATTGAATTTCACCCCAGAACAAAATATATGTTTTGGCGGACACTATTATACTTTGCCAGCCACAGCTGAAACCACTGATTTATGGAATTGCTATTTTGGCAATTGAATTTCACCCCAGAACAAAATATACCCTTATACGGACAGATTAACACTTGGCCTGCAACAGCTGGGACACCAGATTCAGGGTATTGCTATTTTGGCAATTGAATTTCACCCCAGAACAAAATATACCCTTTACGGACAGATTAACACTTGGCCTGCAACAGCTGGGACACCAGATTCAGGGTATTGCTATTTTGGCAATTGAATTTCACCCCAGAACAAAATATATGTTTTGGCGGACACTATTATACTTTGCCAGCCACAGCTGAAACCACTGATTTATGGTATTGCTATTTTGGCAATTGAATTTCACCCCAGAACAAAATATACCCTTTTACGGACAGCTTAACACTTGGCCTGCAACAGCTGGGACACCAGATTCAGGGTATTGCTATTTTGGCAATTGAATTTCAGTCCAGAACAAAATATATGTTTTGGCGGACACTATTATACTTTGCCAGCCTCAGCTTAAACCACTGATTTATGGTATTTCTATTTTGTCAATTGAATTTCACCCCAGGACAAAATATACCCTTTACGGACAGATTAACACTTGGCCTGCAACAGCTGGGACACCAGATTCAGGGTATTGCTATTTTGGCAATTGAATTTCACCCCAGAACAAAATATACCCTTTACGGACAGCCTAACACTTGGCCTGCAACAGCTGGGACACCAGATTCAGGGTATTGCTATTTTGGCAATTGAATTTCAGTCCAGAACAAAATATATGTTTTGGCGGACACTATTATACTTTGCCAGCCTCAGCTGAAACCACTGATTTATGTATTTCTATTTTGGCAATTGAATTTCACCCAAGGACAAAATATACCCTTTTATGGACAGATTAACACTTGGCCTGCAACAGCTGGGACACCAGATTCAGGGTATTGCTATTTTGGCAATTGAATTTCACCCCAGTACAAAATATACCCTTTTGATGACAGATTAACGCTTGTCCTGCAAAAGCTGGGACACCAGATTCAGGGTATTGCTATTTTGGCAATTGAATTTCACCCCAGAACAAAATATACCCGTTTACGGACAGATTAACACTTAGCCTGCAACAGCTGGGACACCAGATTCCGGGTATTGCTATTTTGGCAATTGAATTTCACCCCAGAACAAAATATATCCTTTTACGGACAGATTAACACTTGTCCTGAAACAGCTGGGACACCAGATTCAGGGTATTGCTATTTTGGCAATTGAATTTCACCCCAGAACAAAATATACCCTTTTACGGACAGATTAACACTTGGCCTGCAACAGCTGGGACACCAGATTCAGCGTATTGCTATTTTGGCAATTGAATTTCACCCCAGAACAAAATATACCCTTTTACGGACAGATTAACACTTGTCCTGCAACAGCTGGGACACCAGATTCAGTGTATTGCTATTTTGGCAATTGAATTTCACCCCAGAACAAAATATACCCTTTTACGGACAGATGAACACTTGTCATGCAACATCTAGGACGCCAGATTCAGGGTATTGCTATTTTGGCAATTGAATTTAACCCCAGAACAAAATATACCCTTTTATGGACAGATTAACACTTGGCCTGCAACAGCTGGGACACCAGATTCAGGGTATTGCTATTTTGGCAATTGAATTTCACCCCAGAACAAAATATATGTTTTGGCAGACACTATTATACTTTGCCAGCCACAGCTGAAACCATTGAATTATGGAATTGCTATTTTGGCAATTGAATTTCACCCCAGAACAAAATATACCCTTATAAGGACATATTAACACTTGGCCTGCAACAGCTGGGACACCAGATTCAGGGTATTGCTATTTTGGCAATTGAATTTCACCACAGAACAAAATATACTCTTTTACGGACAGATTAACACTTGGCCTGCAACAGCTGGGACACCAGATTACGGGTATTGATATTTTGGCTATTGAATTTCACCCCAGAACAAAATATATGTTTTGGCGGACACTTTTATACTTTGCCAGCCACAGCTGAAACCACTGATTTATGGTATTGCTATTTTGGCAATTGAATTTCACCCCAGAACAAAATATACCCTTTTAGGGACAGATTAACACTTAACCTGCAACAGCTGGGACACCAGATTCAGGGTATTGCTATTTTGGCAATTGAATTTCACCCCAGAACAAAATATACCCTTTTACGGACAGATTAACACTTGGCCTGCAACAGCTGGGACACCAGATTCAGGGTATTGCTATTTTGGCAATTGAATTTAACCGCAGAACAAAATATACACTTTTTCGGACAGATTAACACTTGGCCTGCAACAGCTGGGACACCAGATACAGGGTATTGCTATTTTGGCAATTGAATTTCACCCCAGAACAAAATATATGTTTTGGCGGACACTATTATAATTTGCCAGCCACAGCTGAAACCACTGATTTATGGAATTGCTATTTTGGCAATTGAATTTCACCCCAGAACAAAATATACCCTTTTACGGACAGCCTAACACTTGGCCTGCAACAGCTGGGACACCAGATTCAGGGTATTGCTATTTTGGCAATTGAATTTCAGTCCAGAACAAAATATATGTTTTGGCGGACACTAATATACTTTGCCAGCCTCAGCTTAAACCACTGATTTATGGTATTTCTATTTTGTCAATTGAATTTCACCCCAGGACAAAATATACCCTTTACGGACAGATTAACACTTGGCCTGCAACAGCTGGGACACCAGATTCAGGGTATTACTATTTTGGCAATTGAATTTCACCCCAGGACAAAATATACCCTTTACGGACAGATTAACACTTGGCCTGCAACAGCTGGGACACCAGATTCAGGGTATTGCTATTTTGGCAATTGAATTTCACCCCAGAACAAAATATACCCTTTTACGGACAGCCTAACACTTGGCCTGCAACAGCTGGGACACCAGATTCAGGGTATTGCTATTTTGGCAATTGAATTTCAGTCCAGAACAAAATATATGTTTTGGCGGACACTATTATACTTTGCCAGCCTCAGCTGAAACCACTGATTTATGTATTTCTATTTTGGCAATTGAATTTCACCCAAGGACAAAATATACCCTTTATGGACAGATTAACACTTGGCCTGCAACAGCTGGGACACCAGATTCAGGGTATTGCTATTTTGGCAATTGAATTTCACCCCAGTACAAAATATACCCTTTTGATGACAGATTAACGCTTGTCCTGCAAAAGCTGGGACACCAGATTCAGGGTATTGCTATTTTGGCAATTGAATTTCACCCCAGAAAAAAATATTCCCTTTACGGACAGATTAACACTTGGCCTGCAACAGCTGGGACACCAGATTCAGGGTATTGCTATTTTGGCAATTGAATTTCACCCCAGAACAAAATATAACCTTTTGCTGACAGAATAACACTTGGCCTGCAAAAGCTGGGACACCAGATTCAGGGTATTGCTATTTTGGCAATTGAATTTCACCCCAGAACAAAATATACCCTTTACGGACAGATTAACACTTAACCTGCAACAGCTGGGACACCAGATTCAGGGTATTGCTATTTTGGCAATTGAATTTCACCCCAGAACAAAATATACCCTTTTACGGACAGATTAACACTTGGCCTGCAACAGCTGGGACACCAGATTCCGTGTATTGCTATTTTGGCAATTGAATTTCACCCCAGAACAAAATATACCCTTTTACGGAGAGATTAACACTTGTCCTGCAACAGCTGGGACACCAGATTCAGGGTATTGCTATTTTGGCAATTGAATTTCACCCCAGAACAAAATATACCCTTTTACGGACAGATTAACACTTGTCATGCAACAGCTGGGACGCCAGATTCAGGGTATTGCTATTTTGGCAATTGAATTTCACCACAGAACAAAATATACCCTTTTACGGACAGATTAACACTTGGCCTGCAACAGCTGTGACACCAGATTCAGGGAATTGCTATTTTGGCAATTGAATTTCACCCCAGAACAAAATATATGTTTTGGCAGACACGATTATACTTTGCCAGCCACAGCTGAAACCACTGATTTATGGAATTGCTATTTTGGCAATTGAATTTCACCCCAGAACAAAATATACCCTTATAAGGACATATTAACACTTGGCCTGCAACAGCTGGGACACCAGATTCAGGGTATTGCTATTTTGGCAATTGAATTTCACCCCAGAACAAAATATACCCTTTTACGGACAGATTAACACTTGTCCTGCAACAGCTGGGACAACAGATTCAGGGTATTGCTATTTTGGCAATTGAATTTAACCCCAGAACAAAATATACCCTTTTACGGACAGATTAACACTTGGCCTGCAACAGCTGGGACACCAGATTAAGGGTATTGCTATTTTGGCAATTGAATTTCACCCCAGAACAAAATATACCCTTTTACGGACAGATTAACACTTGGCCTGCAACTGCTGGGACACCAGATTCAGGGTATTGCTATTTTGGCAATAGAATTTAACCGCAGAACAAAATATACTCTTTTACGGACAGATTAACACTTGGCCTGCAACAGCTGGGACACCAGATACAGGTTATTGCTATTTTGGCAATTGAATTTAACCCCAGAACAAAATATATGTTTTGGCGGACACTATTATACTTTGCCAGTCACAGCTGAAACCACTGATTTATGGTACTGCTATTTTGGCAATTAAATTTCACCCCAGAACAAAATATACCCTTTTACGGACATATTAAAACTTGGCCTGCAACAGCTGTGACACCAGATTCAGGGTATTGCTATTTTGGCAATTGAATTTCACCCTAGTACAAAATATACCCTTTTACGGACAGATTAACACTTGGCCTGCAACAGCTGGGACACCAGATTCAGGGTATTGCTATTTTGGCAATTGAATTTCACCCCAAAACAAAATATATGTTTTGGCAGACTCTATTATACTTTGCCAGCCACAGCTGAAACCACTGATTTATGGAATTGCTATTTTGGCAATTGAATTTCACCCCAGAACAAAATATACCCTTATACGGACAGATTAACACTTGGCCTGCAACAGCTGGGACACCAGATTCAGGGTATTGCTATTTTGGCAATTGAATTTCACCCCAGAACAAAATATACCCTTTTACGGACAGATTAACACTTGGCCTGCAACAGCTGGGACACCAGATTCAGGGTATTGCTATTTTGGCAATTAAATTTCACCCCAGAACAAAATATATGTTTTGGCGGACACTATTATACTTTGCCAGCCACAGCTGAAACCACTGATTTATGGTATTGCTATTTTGGCAATTGAATTTCACCCCAGAACAAAATATACCCTTTACGGACAGCCTAACACTTGGCCTGCAACAGCTGGGACACCAGATTCAGGGTATTGCTATTTTGGCAATTGAATTTCAGTCCAGAACAAAATATATGTTTTGGCGGACACTAATATACTTTGCCAGCCTCAGCTTAAACCACTGATTTATGGTATTTCTATTTTGTCAATTGAATTTCACCCCAGGACAAAATATACCCTTTACGGACAGATTAACACTTGGCCTGCAACAGCTGGGACACCAGATTCAGGGTATTGCTATTTTGGCAATTGAATTTCACCCCAGAACAAAATATACCCTTTTACGGACAGCCTAACACTTGGCCTGCAACAGCTGGGACACCAGATTCAGGGTATTGCTATTTTGGCAATTGAATTTCAGTCCAGAACAAAATATATGTTTTGGCGGACACTATTATACTTTGCCAGCCTCAGCTGAAACCACTGATTTATGTATTTCTATTTTGGCAATTGAATTTCACCCAAGGACAAAATATACCCTTTTATGGACAGATTAACACTTGGCCTGCAACAGCTGGGACACCAGATTCAGGGTATTGCTATTTTGGCAATTGAATTTCACCCCAGTACAAAATATACCCTTTTGATGACAGATTAACGCTTGTCCTGCAAAAGCTGGGACACCAGATTCAGGGTATTGCTATTTTGGCAATTGAATTTCACCCCAGAACAAAATATTCCCTTTACGGACAGATTAACACTTGGCCTGCAACAGCTGGGACACCAGATTCAGGGTATTGCTATTTTGGCAATTGAATTTCACCCCAGAACAAAATATACCCTTTTACTGACAGATTAACACTTGGCCTGCAACAGCTGGGACACCAGATTCAGGGTATTGCTATTTTGGCAATTGAATTTCACCCCAGAACAAAATATACCCTTTTACGGACAGATTAACACTTGGCCTGCAACAGCTGGGACACCAGATTCAGGGTATTGCTATTTTGGCAATTGAATTTCACCCCAGAACAAAATATATGTTTTGGCGGACACTATTATACTTTGCCAGCCACAGCTGAAACCACTGATTTATGGTATTGCTATTTTGGCAATTGAATTTCACCCCAGAACAAAATATACCCTTTACGGACAGATTAACACTTGGCCTGCAACAGCTGGGACACCAGATTCAGGGTATTGCTATTTTGGCAATTGAATTTCAGTCCAGAACAAAATATATGTTTTAGCGGACACTAATATACTTTGCCAGCCTCAGCTTAAACCACTGATTTATGGTATTTCTATTTTGTCAATTGAATTTCACCCCAGAACAAAATATACCCTTTACGGACAGATTAACACTTGGCCTGCAACAGCTGGGACACCAGATTCAGGGTATTGCTATTTTGGCAATTGAATTTCACCCCAGAACAAAATATACCCTTTACGGACAGATTAACACTTGGCCTGCAACAGCTGGGACACCAGATTCAGGGTATTGCTATTTTGGCAATTGAATTTCACCCCAGAACAAAATATACCCTTTTACGGACAGATTAACACTTGGCCTGCAACAGCTGGGACACCAGATTCAGGGTATTGCTATTTTGGCAATTGAATTTCACCCCAGAACAAAATATATGTTTTGGCGGACACTATTATACTTTGCCAGCCACAGCTGAAACCACTGATTTATGGTATTGCTATTTTGGCAATTGAATTTCACCCAAGAACAAAATATACCCTTTATGGACAGATTAACACTTGGCCTGCAACAGCTGGGACACCAGATTCAGGGTATTGCTATTTTGGCAATTGAATTTCACCCCAGAACAAAATATACCCTTTGATGACAGATTAACGCTTGTCCTGCAACAGCTGGGACACCAGATTCAGGGTATTGCTATTTTGGCAATTGAATTTCACCCCAGAACAAAATATACCCTTTTACGGACAGATTAACACTTGGCCTGCAACAGCTGGGACACCAGATTCAGGGTATTGCTATTTTGGCAATTGAATTTCACCCCAGAACAAAATATACCCTTTGCTGACAGAATAACACTTGGCCTGCAAAAGCTGGGACACCAGATTCAGGGTATTGCTATTTTGGCAATTGAATTTCACCCCAGAACAAAATATACCCTTTTACGGACAGATTAACACTTGACCTGCAACAGCTGGGACACCAGATTCAGGGTATTGCTATTTTGGCAATTGAATTTCACCCCAGAACAAAATATACCCTTTTACGGACAGATTAACACTTGGCCTGCAACAGCTGGGACACCAGATTCCGTGTATTGCTATTTTGGCAATTGAATTTCACCCCAGAACAAAATATACCCTTTTACGGACAGATTAACACTTGTCCTGCAACAGCTGGGACACCAGATTCAGGGTATTGCTATTTTGGCAATTGAATTTCACCCCAGAACAAAATATACCCTTTACGGACAGATTAACACTTGTCATGCAACAGCTGGGACGCCAGATTCAGGGTATTGCTATTTTGGCAATTGAATTTCACCCCAGAACAAAATATACCCTTTTACGGACAGATTAACACTTGGCCTGCAACAGCTGGGACACCAGATTCAGGGTATTGCTATTTTGGCAATTGAATTTCACCCCAGAACAAAATATATGTTTTGGCAGACACGATTATACTTTGCCAGCCACAGCTGAAACCACTGATTTATGGAATTGCTATTTTGGCAATTGAATTTCACCCCAGAACAAAATATACCCTTATAAGGACATATTAACACTTGGCCTGCAACAGCTGGGACACCAGATTCAGGGTATTGCTATTTTGGCAATTGAATTTCACCCCAGAACAAAATATACCCTTTTACGGACAGATTAACACTTGTCCTGCAACAGCTGGGACAACAGATTCAGGGTATTGCTATTTTGGCAATTGAATTTAACCCCAGAACAAAATATACCCTTTTACGGACAGATTAACACTTGGCCTGCAACAGCTGGGACACCAGATTAAGGGTATTGCTATTTTGGCAATTGAATTTCACCCCAGAACAAAATATACCCTTTTACGGACAGATTAACACTTGGCCTGCAACAGCTGGGACACCAGATTCAGGGTATTGCTATTTTGGCAATAGAATTTAACCGCAGAACAAAATATACTCTTTTACGGACAGATTAACACTTGGCCTGCAACAGCTGGGACACCAGATTACAGGTTATTGCTATTTTGGCAATTGAATTTAACCCCAGAACAAAATATATGTTTTGGCGGACACTATTATACTTTGCCAGTCACAGCTGAAACCACTGATTTATGGTATTGCTATTTTGGCAATTGAATTTCACCCCAGAACAAAATATACCCTTTTACGGACATATTAAAACTTGGCCTGCAACAGCTGGGACACCAGATTCAGGGTATTGCTATTTTGGCAATTGAATTTCACCCTAGAACAAAATATACCCTTTTACGGACAGATTAACACTTGGCCTGCAACAGCTGGGACACCAGATTCAGGGTATTGCTATTTTGGCAATTGAATTTCACCCCAGAACAAAATATATGTTTTGGCAGACACTATTATACTTTGCCAGCCACAGCTGAAACCACTGATTTATGGAATTGCTATTTTGGCAATTGAATTTCACCCCAGAACAAAATATACCCTTATACGGACAGATTAACACTTGGCCTGCAACAGCTGGGACACCAGATTCAGGGTATTGCTATTTTGGCAATTGAATTTCACCCCAGAACAAAATATACCCTTTACGGACAGATTAACACTTGGCCTGCAACAGCTGGGACACCAGATTCAGGGTATTGCTATTTTGGCAATTGAATTTCACCCCAGAACAAAATATATGTTTTGGCGGACACTATTATACTTTGCCAGCCACAGCTGAAACCACTGATTTATGGTATTGCTATTTTGGCAATTGAATTTCACCCCAGAACAAAATATACCCTTTACGGACAGCCTAACACTTGGCCTGCAACAGCTGGGACACCAGATTCAGGGTATTGCTATTTTGGCAATTGAATTTCAGTCCAGAACAAAATATATGTTTTGGCGGACACTAATATACTTTGCCAGCCTCAGCTTAAACCACTGATTTATGGTATTTCTATTTTGTCAATTGAATTTCACCCCAGGACAAAATATACCCTTTACGGACAGATTAACACTTGGCCTGCAACAGCTGGGACACCAGATTCAGGGTATTGCTATTTTGGCAATTGAATTTCACCCCAGAACAAAATATACCCTTTTACGGACAGCCTAACACTTGGCCTGCAACAGCTGGGACACCAGATTCAGGGTATTGCTATTTTGGCAATTGAATTTCAGTCCAGAACAAAATATATGTTTTGGCGGACACTATTATACTTTGCCAGCCTCAGCTGAAACCACTGATTTATGTATTTCTATTTTGGCAATTGAATTTCACCCAAGGACAAAATATACCCTTTTATGGACAGATTAACACTTGGCCTGCAACAGCTGGGACACCAGATTCAGGGTATTGCTATTTTGGCAATTGAATTTCACCCCAGTACAAAATATACCCTTTTGATGACAGATTAACGCTTGTCCTGCAAAAG